>JAWLRI010000211.1:534229-606394 GCA_034781795.1 Crypturellus tataupa
GTTCCTGTGGAACTTTTTATGCTTCAGTTTGTGGCCATTTCCTCTGGTTCTGTCAGTGACCACCAGTGAAAAGAGGCAGGCCCCATCCTCCTCACTGCCTCCCTTGATGTACTTATAGACACTAATTAGATCCTCTCTCAGCCTTCTCTTCTCCAGGCTCAACAGGCCCAGCTCCCTCAGCCTGTCCTCATAGGGCAGATGTTCCAGGCCCCTGATCATTCTCGTGGCCCTGTGCTGGACTCTCTCCAGCAGCTCCACATCGCTCTTGTACTGTGGGGCCCAGAACTGGACACAATACTCCATCTGGTCCATCTGGTCCATCTCTAATAATTTCCAACTATCATCATGAATGTGAAACTATATACACCAACATGCCCCATAAAACACAAGCTTGCTGAGGACATATCATCTCTAAAGAAGGATTCTTACTCTTTATTTTTCAGCATATACTATATATAGGATAAAAGATAATCACAACGCACTTAAACTGTGACAGAGATAGTAAAATAAGGCAGAGATCCTTGAGCTCCTCCCCAATCTTTCTGTACATGAAAATAGAGCTGTTCCCTTTAATTCCTCTCTCAATTTAGAATGAAATAATGTTATCTCTAATTTCATGGCCTCATGCAGCTAAAATCAAATCCAGAATCCTACTGGGACTGAAGCTATGCAGTACATCTTAACTAAATTTTTCTAGTGTGGAAATAAAGTCTTTTTCTGTGTGCATAAAATGATTTTCATTTGGGGCAACACTCTTCTAGATACCATAGAAAACATTAGAAAACATGTTTTCTAGAAGGCGTAATAGGAATTCTGACCAAGACACAATACCACTCTGATTTCAGCACGGTTGAACCTGAACACTAAAAAATGTATATATTACTTCCAATCTTTATAACATTTTTTATTTGCTTGGTTCCTTGCTCATATATCATGAAGCATGAAGTTTGTGATCAGCTAACTCTTGGGAGAAGCGATGTTGACTGCTCTGAGGCCTATAAATGAGATAAATGGCATTCCTGTTTGGTTTCAAGAAGCTTGGAGAATGCTCAGTAAGCATATGCTATTCATTTACACATTTTTGCTATTCCTAACATAATTTTTATTCATTAATGCCAGGATTAGCTCCCATGCATTCTATGCAAATACTTTACTGAGTGCTCACTCTCTTCCATCTATATGCAAAAGCATATACAGGTCAAATGAATTTTCCCTCCCTGGGCTACCTCCAGATCAGTGTTGCCATCTCCTGGAATAACACACAGAAAAGGACTCAGCATCCTGCTGCCAAGATATGTTTCTCTTGCTGAGAATCCTGATCTGAATAATCAATCATCTTGCCTACATAAACTCTTTCCAGTGTTTGAAAAGCTGCAGCTGTAACTATAACACTAGCTGCTCATATCTGTAAAACTTTAGGTACCTTTGGATCGATTTGGATACTTAATTAAAAAAGGTCAGAGTGCCATGGGTAGACAGAGCAGCAAATTAGCAGCCAGCTCTTGTGTATCCTATTCTTCCAAGTGCCACAACTCGCTGTATTTCCTTTCCCAAATCCCACACCCTACCATTCACTTTGTTCTGATGTAAAATCTACTGAGATTGGCATCTTTCTAACTCAGACCTTTAAGTCAATATCAAAGCAGAATGTCTATATATATCCATTAATTATTTTAAATACCCAAATGCAAACATGTCAGTCTAAACTGGCAAATGTATGAAATGGAAATAGTGAAGTTGAAGCTAGATGTTCAGAAAACATGTAGCTTTGGCCTGGGATAAGACCCAAGTCCGTTGAAAGGAGTAGGTGGGAGCCCACAGCTACCACCAGACTTTTCTACTACTATGATTGTGTGGCTGTTATTTCCTCAGCGGCAGCTCAAATGCAGCCCCAGCCTCATAGGATTCTAGATTTAACTGCTTTTCTCTCTTCAGGATATCATCATGGAAACAATCTTGGTTACTTAAAGTTTCCTAAAATGGCACTAGCTTAGCCAATCCATGCCATTCTGCTCTTAATCAAGATATTTTTGCTTTTTGAAACAATATTGATTAGCTAATTATTGCCATTAAAACACCTCAAACCAATACTAAGTCACTAGTGCAATATAAGTAATATAATTTTAACTGTTAGCATTATATTGTTCTATCTTGTTTGCAGATCTTCTTTACTTTTAAACATCTTCAGCCCTCTCATTCTGTTAATATCAAAAAAAAAATTGCACCTCTGCTATTACTGAAGATGGCACAAAATTAAGGATACAAGACACAAGGTGACAAGGTTATGCATAGAGATACAGCACCTCTTTCTAATTTTTTAAAGTTAAAACACCATTCCACCTCATTCAAAATTATTTTAGAAAGCAATTGACAACAGGAAAAATTAGAAAATTGGCAGGAAAGTGAGACTTGGGTGTCAAAAATTAAGAACGTCAAACTGTGAATTAGAATATATATGTGTATCTATATATATTTCTATTGCATCATTAGAAGGAGAATTTGGCTCTACAGCTGTATTTATGATGATTGAAGGATTCTTCTGTTTATATTTAGCCATAAAAATGCATATACTTAAAAGCTTTGATACCTCTCTAAAAAGACAGCAGCCAACCTGACTGTACTCCAGTAGTGTTTCAACCTGAAATTTAAAGTGTGTTGTATTTGCCCTTTTGGTGACTTTTCATACATACTTTGCATATTTAGCAGTGTATGTGCTTCTGTATATGTGCCTCTGTATGCAAACAACTACACATAATATACATATTTCATATATAGGAGGTATATACACAAAACTTTTATAATAATTATATATAAATGTACATAATATTTTATCTTGTGCATATTATTTATTATAAAAAGTTTATTCACACTGCCGATATGGTAGGCATAATACTGTATAACAGAGCTCAGTTTCAGGTTCTTAAAACCCACATCAACCTCATGAAGTCCAAATAGTTTCCAGAAAATGGAACAGAGATGATCTATGGATGATCTGTAGAGACAAAATGCCTTTAGGCTGCAACCTCACTGGAATAGATAAGTGAAGAGATGAGCTGCTGTTTTCACTGTAAAGTCTCAAGTGCTTTCAAGAGTGAGCAAACTCATGGTTAGCTCTGTCAAAAAGTCTTTAAGAAAGAAAAAGCACAGTCACAGAGACAACTTTCCCTCATGCATGACCTAAGATGTAACTGATCTATGATGGTCCATGGAAATACCTCAGAACATGTCAACCAGGGCATCAGTTGAATAAATATATAATTGCTGGTCCTTGCCTACCGAATTACACTCTAAGAGTATAACTAGAGTTTTCATACTAGATGTTTTCCAAGGGCTCCTGTGGGAGAAAGCTTTGCCTTCATGCCCCGTGTGTTGCTCTCAGCCTCACACACTCATGCAGTTGGGACCAATAAGCAAGACATCCCTTGTCAGGTCTGAATATGACCTTAGAGAAAAAGACAGAACACACATATGTAACAAAATAGGTAAAATGAAATCAACAAAGTGCCAGGATTCATAATTAGTCAGCGTTAGCACTTAGCTGACTTCCCCTAACCAACCTCAGCAGACAGCAGTTAGGTGCTCAGCGGGAGTAGCTGCTCGACAGGCAACTTGAAAGTCAATAGATTGGTAGTTTTGTTCATTCTGGAAGAACGGATTAAGCAAAAACATGAATCCACCTTAACAGGACAGTATTGTCTCATGATAACCCTACAAATACTGACATTACTACTGACACAGAACATCTCATAGAACAACCAGCATTCCACCAGCCATGTGAATGGGGAAAAGGAAGGGCAAAGAAAGGAGACTGTTAAAACTGTTAAGCTTTTTTTTTTTTTTTTTTTCCCCTCATTGCTACAGTTTTTTTGCCAGGAAGGGATTTAAACTCAAGGCACTTCTTGCTCTGGGGCTTGGCATACAGCCTCCTATGTGTCCTTGTTCACAAGCAGCGTCAGCCTGCTGGCTTCACTCTACTTCAAAAACAAATGAAGTCCAAAAATATCCCCCTCTCTGAACGCGTTCTGTGCGTGTGCGTATGCGTGTGTGCATGTGTGATTAATGCAGAAATTCTGTTAAAATATTCTGGTTCATCAAAACTCTAATTTACATACATTTTTGGGACACTATAGAGAATGATTAACATGATGCATCATAATTCAAAAGGAATGTTGACTGGGACTTTTTAGGAGCCTGAAACACAGGAGCACAAGGTAGATAAGCATATGGAGCTCAGTGAATGAAACAGGAGGCTGCCTATTCTGCTGTGATTTATGTTCCTTAGTGTGTGAGAACTCGATGGTTTCCTGAGATAAGAAATTTTGTTTAAAAAACAAAACTAGCACAACGAAAAAAAAAGTTAGAGAGCTTGCTTTATTTGTCTTTCATATGTCCGACAACTTCTTCCATCACCTCTTGCAGATTTGAAAAAATAGCACTGCGGTAGGAAATTGTAGTAGCATTCATCCCATAAAACAAAATTAAAATGTATACTCTTTCTTTTAAGTCTATGCATCTGAACCTAGATTAATGTTAAATTCTCTTATCATTTATTTATTTCTTTTTATTCAGCTGGATGCTGACAGTTCTCCAGGAACCCAGAATATGAGAATCACATAACTGTTCCCTAACTGTGTTCTCTATTGCCAAAACAATGTAAATACTACACTTTTGCCAAGTCCAAATTTCCAACTAGTGAAAATGCTTGCCAGTTGTCTTCCTGAAAGGAAATCACCTCATGTATTATTCACACGGCCATAGCTCTGCTTAGTAACTTTCCAGCAAGAAAACACTATTTCCCTGCGATGAATTACTTGTCCTCACCCCCAGCAACATGCACTGCAATTAATTATTGGTTTGCCCTGGCTGATAATCGGGAGCACAGGAGACACAGAAAAGCACTCACCATCCCAATGTCAAACTACCAGTGACTGGGAAACAGAATTTCTTGCAGTAGTTTTCTACATTCACATCACTATGGCATATGGAGCTGCTTATTGTTTTATAAACAATGTATTTATGCTGGTCTGATGGTGGCAAATATTTAATAACTGGTGATATTCTGCCATCCTTCCTAGAGGTGAGAATTGATAAATATGCTAGTGGAGCCAATAGATGAGGGAAAAAAAATCTTTTGATCAATTAATAGCTCTTCAGGGAACCTCTGGGAAATGGTACTTTCTATGTTTTTCTCCTCTGCCATGTTATAACTTAACAAAGACCTTTATTAAACCCTCCTGTGATGCCCTAATCCCTATGTCACCTGTACAAGCCCTTGGAGTGTTGCCAAGCAGAGGTGCTTTCCCTTCACATGCGCTTCAGGCATTCATTCAGAAATACTTGGATTCAAAAGCTGGGTAGTTTGGCAACATTTCAAGGTAGTCTGCGGTGCTTCTGACACTAGCACTAATTCTAGACATGAATGTTCCTAAATGTCACACATTACCCAGGCTAAAGTAAGCACGAGGTTTAGTTTTATGTCAGTGAAGAGAGACAGTCATTTCTAAAGGTCAAAAAGGGAAATCTATTCAGGCTTAGCTGACCATCATGCCTAAAGGAGAAAGGCAGGATCTCTGCTAGAAGAAGTTTATGGCAGTCACAACTCTCCATTCTATGTGATATAAATAGGGTTCATTTCAGTCACTTAATGTAGAAGTCTAGCTGAAGTTTGAGGAGCTGCAGGACGACCTCTTTGGTCTCAAGCTCTCTCCCCAGAAGGTCTAGTTTGGAAGAGGTCTAGAATCACGTTCACCTCACCAAGTGAGACCACTGTGAATAGTATTTAGCTGTATTTAGGGTGCTTCTAAGATCTTCTTAATGTTGACAGATACTGCACAAGACTTCCAAGTGACTCCTACTCTCTCAAGTAGCAGCTGGAGATCAGATGTGACTTCCTACAGCATCTCGTTTATTACTGGATCACTGTTATTAGACAACTGAAGCAAATTTTGCACCCCTCAGGTCTGAAATATTCTGGAAGGTGGCTCTGTGGCCTACTTTGGATGATAAACTATCTCTGAATGCAGAGTAGGAGTGATAACGGATTAAAGTTATGGGCTGGGCACTCTTATTTCTCCTGGGAGTTTGCAGAAAGATGTCCAGCAGTTTTCACAGACAGTCACAACCAATGCTCCATGTCACCACTGGGTGTCTCACCAACCAACCGTTTAGGGAAGGTGGAGCAGTAGTGATGATCAATGCTGGGGGTACACAAGGATGGAAGAACAAGTGTGAATGGCAGCTTAGAAGGGATAATAGAGTCTGCAGAGAGAAATTCAGCCACGGACCCTGCAGCCTCAGCAAACATGCACAACCCCAACTGTGGTCTGAAATTTCCCACAAAAATTTCACCACACCTGTGTTATCAAAAATGATCTAAGGTTAGAGGAATCGCCCAGCACAGTGAAAATCTGTTCTTCCTAAAACTGGTTAATTCTGTTCTTTCTGTGTACATCATCTTCTATTTCATATTGTGCGTGACTCTGGAAATGCATGTTCAATATTCCTTATCTAACTTAGTGAATGTGCATTGATGCTACAGATCATGGCATCAGTTGATTAGGGGTTAACTGAGATGCAGAAAAGTTCTTCTCAAACCAAACACAATGCTTGAAATCATGCACCTTTATGGTATTACCTATAAAAAAAAAAAAAAAAAAAAGAAAAAAGAAAAAAAGCATCATACCAAAATAGCATTAAAGAAAGACAAATTAAACAGGAGAGTAGTAACCAGGGGAGTCTTAGAGTTAATCCAGCATATTGCTATAACAATGAGTGCCATCTGGATCCTAGTTTGCTACAGTATTGAAGCATCTTTGCATTTCCTTCCCTTCGTCCCCCTTCTCAGTGATCATTCATTAGAGAGTTTAGGAAAGTGTGCAGGACTCCAGTGTTGCAGGGTGGTTTTGAAGCAATTTCAGAAATCCCTGTCAAAGTGTGTAGATAGGTAGCTATCATCAAACAGTCCCGTGTCACTTTTCAAACAGTTTCAAAAGATTTCACCAGTTTTTTGAGAGCCCTTGCAAAACCCTCCGCTTTCCCTTCAGTGTCAGAGCCCTTGGCCACTGATGGGAGGTCTTTGCACAAAAAGCCTCAAAACACTAGAGGGCCAATTGGTTTGGGAAATGCAGCTGTGACATGAAAAACTCCAGGGACGCAGTAGCGCTCCCGTTTGCAAACTTATTTCAGGGAGGTTTGGGTTTCTTTCGTTTTTTTTGTTTCTTCTTTTCCCCTAGCCTTTGGCAAGGGAAAAGATCAAAGTTGGTTGTTCTCAGGTACCTACAGCTGTCATCCCACACTAGCAGGTTTTTATTTCCAGCAAGTGGGAAAAAAGGACAGATTCTCTATTTGGCTACTTTTGATGGAATAAAGCCAAACTTTAAAGGAACATAGCCAGGTCTTCAGGCTATGGAAACCTAGGCAGCACCATTGGAAGGGAAAGTTTTATCCCACTTCACACCCATTTAAACTTTTGGTCTTGCTTTTCCCAGTGAAAATGAGGCTGAGGGAGCCTAATTTCACCTTGGTAAACCCCATGCTACACTCGGAGGACACAGGCATCTCACAGCTCCTGCCACCTCACTGATACCACTGAGCTCTGCAGGAAACTGGGATCATCTACTTATTTATTTTTAGTGATAAACCTCTAGACACATAGACACATGCACGTAAGTATCCTCTGTATTTTCAAGGCAATTCTATTTCTACCTGCAGGGGAGAATCCCGTCTGTTGCTTGCATAATTTTGATATAACACAAACAGACAAATTTTCTTAGGAGTGAATAATCAATCACTTTACATTCTTAAACTACACTGGGTTTGCAGTGGGTTTCTCTCTCCTCAAGTAACATTGCAAAATAAGTTTTCATTTAGTGCAAATGTAGAATATACCAACTTAAGAGTGAAATAACTGGTTTTATCATGATAATATTAGCAGTGACTTTGATACACTATAGAAGAAACTATATAGCATTAGAGAAATAACATCCCATGATAGGACAGTATCTAAACTGTATTTACTTTCATAGCTGATGAACTGTTAGCGAAAGAATCCACAACTGCAATCAACAGATCAAGTTGGCTGCAAGCAAATAAAAGGTGCAGTCAGCTATTTGCTGCAGAACATGCTTATCTATGCTATGTTTATATGAGGAAACACTTATACAATGCTTATTACAATATCCCAACCTCACAATTGCTTTTATCTAAGATTCCACCCCCTTGAAAAGTCAGAATTACCATAAAAATCCTTGGCATAAAAATCCAAACAGTATGAATATTCATTTTCTTCACAGCTGTTACATTTATGGAAATGCAATAACAGCAAACTTGTCAGATTTGGCAAAGACTTTTTTTTTTTTTTTTTACCAGATGAATGCCTACCAGTAAAAGAACTTAAGTGAAAAGAAAAAAACTGTTTTCTAAAGAAGTGTGTTGCAGTCCAGAGCATCTTGAAAGTTAATGAAAAAGACTTTTTTTTTTCCAAATTTCAAAATGTGTATGCAAATTTCTGGCACTGCATGCACAGAACATATTTAATAAACACATCAATTGGAAAGCAGTGCTCCATGTCCATGGTTAAACAGCCACTGCCTGGAAATTTTTGCACTGTCAAAATAATAGCATTCTACTTGCCTAGGGCATGAAATGCAGCCAGAGTCGTTATCTTCTCTGAAACTTTAATCCACTCACATAATTTTGCCCCTTAACCAAACAATCTCTGTGGTTTACTGAGGGAAAGAAAAATCCCTGGCCATTTCTTTCTATTGCTATTGCTATGATTTGCTCAAGCCACGCTCCGGCAAGCCACAGTGGGAAGCTGCATAGAGCAGGAATGTCTGCAAGTGAGATACACAGAGAGAAACATTCAGCAAAAGATGCAAGGCAAAGACGACTGCAACATACCTTCAGCAGTGTGCTCCTTCCTCCCAAGCCAGGCAGTTTCCAGGCATGTACACTGCTGATGGGACTGGGGAAGTAATTGTAGACGGGCTACTAATAAGTAGATTCATGACACCAGATGTGACAGCAGGGTGTCACTAGGTCCTTTTTCAAACTTGCCTCCAGTGCTGTCTCCTAGTTCCTCCAGACAGAACGAGACAGTTGCCGCTAGGATCAGAGCCGAGGAAGCACACGGGTGCTTTTTGACTGCGGTTGCTAATGCTCCACTTTCAGGGAAAGCGCAGAAGTATGTGTGTGCCTGCACTAACTGCACACACTCATCAGCCTGCTACGAGCAGGGAGATGTGATATGCATACTGAAAGCGCCGTGCAGGGAGGAGGACTTCTGAAGCACACCCAAGCCTCTCCTGCTCGTAATTGCACCCTCCTGACCTCGCTGGGTTAGAGCGCTGCCGGAGAATTCATCAATAAGTCCATCAGGAATGAGCCACGGCTCTGAAATAGTGCATGAGGGGAGAGGGGAGGAGGGGGCAAAGGCAGCTCCAACCCTTCAGCGCAGCAAACTTTCTAGATAGACGCTTTCCATTCCTCTGCCTTTAACGCTCCCGCTGCAAATGTCATGGTCCATAGGTGACAGCAATTGGATTTGATTTTAATTAATAATCTGAAAGAGGATTTCTTTAGTCATGAAAAGCACATTTTTAACAGGAGTGCTTAATGAGAATTATTATTATTCCAGAGGTTATAGAAGTATCCACAGATCCCAGCTGTGCAGATGGCCCCTTGGAGCTAGGTATTGTTGTACTGACAAACTCCAAAAAATAGAACAGACTGTCAGACCAGATATGCCAAGCAGAGGAAATATAAAAATCTTTACTTTTCCAGGGAGAAAATGAGCTTCAGATATTGTAAATGATGTACCCAAGGTCACACACAGATTTTGAAGCCAGATCTCCCTCATCCCATTCCACTGTCTTATAAATAAAACCAGACTGCTTCTGCAGACATGAATCACCAGCTCATCAAGCAGCCTGGGCTGCCACTGTCAACAAGCTCTCAAACAACCCTGTGAACCACAGTCATAACTGGCCATTTTACTGACTTCTGTCTTCATGTCTTCAGGTCAATTCATTTTTAATAGCAATATCATAATAAGGTAGCATATTTATATGCAATCTTTTCACACAAATTTGACAGCACAGTCTTGACAAGTGAGTCTTCTGCTGGAAAGTGCTCCAATCTTCTAGAAAAGTGAGTTGTCACATTAGCTTGTACACCTTTTTAAACAAATTAGAATGTGCAGGTTTAAAATGGCTTCACCTGTCCACCTTCTCTGCTCTTTGTCCAGATCCCACTGTGGAGCATTGTGCTCAGAATGGTTTGAAAGGGAAGAAAAACAGATAATGTGTCATTAGCAGCAAAGCATGGCAGCTCTTTATGGTTTTGGAGATGCCTCATCTCAGGAATGACCAAATCCTGCTTTATTTGTGAGGTGTGTTAAGATCATAGCCCAAGATGGTATGACTTCAGGCCATAAAGATAAACAAAAGATGTGAAAAATTTTCAGAGCATTTCCTGGAGAAGCAGTATATCTGCAGAGATTATTTTTTCTGAGTTAAGGGAAGAGTTTCTTTTTGACTACTGTTATTTACTGACTATTGGACAGAACAGCCTCCAGTCTGTTGTCTGTGCAAGTTAAATGAACACATAATACAAGACAGACCTAGTGTAGCAAAGCTGGTAAAATGTATTAATACTGAGTTATCCTATCTAGGATACAAGATTTACAGGATTTATCCTATATCTCTTTATTCTAAATCTATTATTTTTAACTGTTAGTATATTAGCTCAATAAAATTGCTCAGTAGTAGCTTAGTTCAGGTTGCCATTGAAATTAATGAGAATTTTCCTTTTGGAGTGAAGAATTTGGTCCCTGAAAAAATACTTATGGAAAGCTAAAAGGAAAAGTGCTGTGGTGTTTCTTCCAGAGATTCAAAATTTAATATGGTAATAATTATGTAGTAATAATAGGTTTCAGATTTACCTGCAAGCAATTCAGCCCTTATCTTGTGTCAGACCTGAGCATTAACAAATCTGGGCAGTTATCTTGGTTTTCCCAGTCCAGAGAAGGAAGCACATAAGAAAACTCCAAATCTGTAGATATTTAATCAAATAGGCAATATATAAGCAGTCCCATTAAAAAACATAGGGATAGTCCTATGAGTGAAGTCATGAGCTAAGATGCTGCCATTAAATGCGTTGTTTTTGTCTTAAGACTGGCCTTTACTGAAGATTGGAGTTGCAAATGCATGTTGGAAAGAGGGAAACAAACAACCCCAAACACAAAGAAAGATTTGTGCCATCACGTTTTGTACAGCTGGGAATGCTGTAGTGAGCTGGGCTCAGAAGGAATAGAATATTTTTGGCGGGGTAAGAGATTTTCACAGCTCCTTTGCCGGGCACGGTTTTGGTGGAGGTATTCTGACATGAACAGCAGTGATCAGATGTGGATATCTTTCTCCTGAACAGGTAATGCTCACTTGGAGGTGCCTCCTGCTGAGCAGACAAGGAACTCCACAAATTTTAGTTCCCAGTTAACATTATTAGTCCCACTAGAGAACAGAACTAACTTCAGTTTGCATAAATATTGTTCGCATAACACCATTTCAGGGTTCCTTTTTTGACAATACTTAAGGTCCTATTAACAGTAGTTAATCTAATAGTGATTTAAAGAAACCCTAAATTTAAGTATTCATTTAATCAATATCTCCTTACTGAAAAGTGAAACCTCTCACAAAAATTCCCTTTTCCTGGGAAACAGGTATTTCTTATAAAAAGGAACAAGCATCATTCTACTGAAGAACTTAATCACCCTACATGTATATTATGTGTTTATATAGGAAACTCTATTTAATATTATACATATATTCTATAGCATGTATAGTCTTGTATATTCTATAGCTTATTATATATATATATGGGAGAATATTCTACATATAAAATATATGTAGAATATATACTCATTTTCTGTAGAATACAAATAAAACAGGTGAATACAGCCTACAGTCTTTATTTAAAGGACATCCCATTTTTCCCTGTGAATAGATTAGCTGAGATGAATAACAGAAAATCCTTTTTTTCTCATTGTTTTTAAAAGAAAGAAAAAATACATCAAAAAGCTGACTCATTTGTTCAAGCTTTTCTTTTTAACAGCTATCTCTTTCAGGTGTTGAAAGACAAAATGCATTTAAAATGTTAAAAGTTGATTTCTAGAAACAGCATCTGCTCTGGGAATCAAACTCTTTCCATTTGGATCAAATATAGCAACCAAACACAACAGAGGTGTTGAAAATTGTAATTTTTATAATTATGTTGGACATTTAAAAACATTCAGCAGACTGAATAAAGAGATAAAAAAGGCCTGGGATTTGCATAGGAAACAAGATAACTTTCTATCTCTGATACTTCTTTTTCACTAACTTTAGTCTAAATCAATCCTCTAATGAGAGTTTCTAAAGATATTTCAGTCTAAAACAATAATAATAGTGAAAGAGTGAATTAGAGGTGACTAGCAATGTTTAATGCCAAACTACATGCTGACAAGTCTACAGTGGGAACTCAAGAAAAGAATCGTTAAGACAGAACATGTTTGTTTAATGGTCATTATTGGGTTATTTTATTTTACTTGGAAGAATGAGGTCTAAGGTAGACGGTAGAAAGAATAAGACAAACCCTTGAACATATAGGAAACTTGAAATGAGGCTCTCTCTCTTTTTTTTTTTTTTTTTTTTTTTTTTGGTTCCATACAAATGCAGAGTCTAGGGTTTCTCAAAATACAGAAATTAATAAAAAGGAAAAAAAAAAAAAAAAGAAATGTGGGTGAAAGGCCTCAGCAATCACTTTGATTCCTAATGAATTAATTAAGTCGACACAAAACTTCCATGCCTTTTATGTGCACTAAGTTCTGCGGCTGTGTACAGATACATAGAAGTCAATAGAGTGTTATCCATACGGACAGTGTTCCAGCTGAGAGGTAACTCTGTATTCACAGGGATCGACTCTCTACAAAACAACATTAGGAGAAGACATCTCTGGGAGAAAAAAAAAAAAAAAAAAAGTTGGAAGAGGAAATTCAAAAATTTCCCTTCTTATATTTATTCTCTAACTGGCTATTCTAGGGGTTTAGATCTTGAGGCTCCACTAATACTCCCTAACTATATATCAGAAGGATTAATCTCATCAAAATGGATGTGGCAGGTGACTAATTTCATTCTGGTTTAAACTATTTTGCTCTGGAGTGGTCTTTAATGACGGCAGTGCCTTTTTGTCATTATTGTAGCATTTTGTCCTTTCAGTTCAAACTGAAACCCCTCCTTCCTCTCAGCTCCCTTGAAAATGCCAGCATAATATTTACTGAATACTCATCAGTGGAACCAGTCAGGTTCTCAAAGAAGAAAATATGAAAACTTTAAAGCCCCCAAACCCATGAATTTCTCCTCTTCCTTTTATATAACAATACTTGTCAAATCTATACAAAATAAAAAGGATATTCCCCAAATCTTTTCCTAGGTCATAGCAAGTAATTTTGCCCAGAATGCAATGATTACAAGGGCAGGGTAGCTCAGGACAGAGCAACAGCAGTCCATTAGCTGGGATTCATGGTAAAGCTCCTGGAATTCACCTTCCTGAAGAGTCAGAGACCAGCTGATCCATGCATACAATTAACTCACTTTATGCCTTCATATATGCACATAGGCATGTGCGTAATATTAATGATCCATTAAAAACCAGGGATGAATGTGTGCAACTCACAGGGGATGAATCTGTCTGTATTCAGATACAGATATATGTTTATATATATATGTGTGTGTGTGTGTGTGTTTGAGTGTGTACGCATGTAATTGTGCATTTATCTGTATGAATGGATATGTGTGTGTATGCATTCCAAGAAACTCCCATGCTGATGTTTTGGTATTGATGTGTTGTTAACTTGCCTGACCTCAATATGAACATATTATTGCCTGAGAATAGAGAGCATTTAAGAACATAAATCCCATATTGTGATACCACCGTACTGTTAGCATTCTGCATTTCACATTCAAAAGATATTGACTTTTTTCTCCTCATACTTTCAGAGTAAGGGTGTATGAATGTCATTCGAGAGAGCTTGTGTATTTAACCTAGAAGACACTTTTTTTTTTTTTTTTTCTTTAACACTGGACATTAATAATTTACCCTCTTGGATATTAGAATAATATCAAATTCCATCCATATTTTTACAAGATTTGTATGTGACAACTAGTCTCCTAATTCTTGAGCAAAGTTCTTTATCGTCTATATATAAGAAACTGTGCTTTCTTAAGTTATGAATAGTAAAAGATTTTAATGCTATATTTGAGTTTTCAGTAACACTTGGATTTATGAAAGTTAGTGGCTGACAGAGACCTGTGAATTTGAATTCACACCAAAAGTCAAACATTAGGGAAAAGAAAAAGGTGTGGAAAGAATGTGATGCGATTGCTTGATTATTTTGTAATTTTTTTTCTCTGTGGTTATGAACTATTTTACAGTCTCCATTTTAAAGTCAAGATGAAAGTCAATTCAAACTGAAGTAGCTTGGATAAAGAGGATGTAGCTCAGAGGACTGATTCAGATCTCATTCGCACACTCTTTCGCAGAGCTATGTCTCTTCAGGGTTCCCACTGGAGACAATGTCAGGAAGAAGTGGTGAAAAATCAGGTCACATCATTGATCAGCAGTGAGGGTGGGTCATGGTTCCGAATTAGCAGCCTGCTCAAGAATGTCTTTTTTCATGGTCTTATTCCTGATTTAAAGGCATGGCTCTAAAAAACGACCACAAGGGGCTGGTCTCCCCACTTGCCCTAGCTAATGTGCATAGATGTGCTTTCCCTAGTGAGGCAGCAATTAAAGGCAGGAATGTGGGGTCAGAAGAAGACATGAGGTTATACACTCAGCAGTGATACGCACATCCATCTGTCCTTTAAACCTCTCTGTGTCTGTCATTGTGCTTTCTGAGAATGAGTCTGGATTGTTTTGCTATCGAAAGATGACTGTATTGAATTAGGAAATAAATCATATCTGTCTGTATATTCAATGAAATATATCCCTGTACTCCTTAATCTAATGGACATTTCCAAAAATCATTTAACTGCCTCTTCAAAAGCAACAACAAAACTTATAGAAACTGTGGTTGAAACAGAAATACAGGAATTCTGGCATTGAAACTCAGGGCATGGAGCTTATCCATCCTGCTGTCACAGGTTAGAAGCAACATAGGAATCTTTGTGGACTAGTGTAATATTGAGAACTCCATACATTGAGAAGAGCCAGACTGGCATAGCTTACAAACTGGCATACTCTTGCATTCATTGCAAGAGTATTATTTCTTTGCAATGTAAAAAAGAAAAAGTCATTTTCTTACTGCTACTGTTCTCATCCTCAAGTGGTGCAAATATGTCTGGAGACAATGAATAACCTTTTTTAGCGCTGAATATCTCAGATCTGGAATCACCAATTTCGTGTTGCTTCTGAGCAACTTCACTTTAAGCAAGGGATTATTCCCATTACCTTCAGGAGTGACAACTGGAAGCGCAAGTGAGCTAGTGTAAATACTGCTCAGACAGAGGTTACCGCAGAGTAGAGCGGTGCTAATTGGATACTGGGGGAGAAACAGAACTAAGTACAGAGGAAGGACAGCAGCCTTCAATAACTAGAACAAATGTGCGCACTAAGCTCCAGTAACAGATATAAGGAGGGAAAAATGGCCTCAAAGTTTGTTTGATACAGTAAATCATTACACCAAGAGAGTCAAAGGTGGCAGGAAGATGAGTGCTGCCACTCTTGGACTGGGCTCAGCTGATGACTCTTTCATTAAAATCAGGAGAGATGCAACCATACTACCTTTTCAAAAATCATGCCAAAAAACCAAATAAACAAAAACCAAGTAAAGTTATTTTATTGCCTACAGATTCATAATTAAACCTTTTGATGCTTCTTGCTAAGCCAAATTTCTTTTATAATATCAATGGTATCAATAAATACTATTTTGAACGCAGCAGAGCCATTCTGGTCCCTGCTGTTCAAACGTGCTATTTGAACACAGCCTTCCCTGTCTGTGCTCTAGACTCTATCAAAAATCATTGCTTTATAGTGCTGAGTGCAGAGCCAGTCCCAGGGTGTCTGTGGCTCGCACACCCAGCAGGCATGAGTCAGACTTGGAAAACAACTTTTCTTAGGTAAAATATTCAGAAGTGGGTCATGTACTTGCAATTCACCTTACAGAGGACTTTTTGTTTGATTTTGATTTTCTTTGTTTGGTTTTGGTTTTGGTTTTACTTTGCAATACTAATGCAGATCTCAGCCAAAAGACTTTAAAAATTAAGAAAAAATAAGCACACCACAAGACTGTGGATTGTCTCCAGAGAAGTGCAGAAAAATGGAAAGGCATAAATCTAAGTGTTTATTATGCATATATGCATATATATGTGTGTGCGCATGTATAGGTATATATCTAGGTATATACATAGGTGTATATATATACATATATATATATATATATATATATATAACTATGTGAGTGTGTGTATTGGTATATATATATATAGGTGTGTGTATACATATATATCTATAGGCCAAGGTCCTGGCCAATTTCCTCAGTGAGCAGAAGAGAGATGCTGACATTGCCAGACTGGATACATCAACAGATTCCCTGTTTTGGCCACCAAATCTTTAACCTGGTTTTCTTCTTCAAGGTAGTTTTTTGAAGACTCTCGCTCAATAGCTGGATAGAAAAATTGACAGGGCTTTGTCAGAGTTTCTGGGAGCAATTCCAAAATGCTATTCTTCTGGTTTCTACTTTATGCCCACTATTTTCTGAGAAATGTTAAAAAGTTAAAATGTTAAAAATATTCCACAATATGTAAACATCCCTGATCCGCTCCAAATTCATGTCTCTGTAAACAAGGTTAATACTCCACATGGTACCCCATCAAAGTACAAATAAGAATTGGTAAAGGTCTTTTCTTTGAACTAAGCATCTTCATTGTCTGATAATGGTTTCTCTTTATAAATATATATACATATATAGCCTCCAGAGGGCATGACAAATCAACCCAAAAGATGTTTCTTTGTTTTTCCAAAACAACCTATTTAGTTCCCACATCCTTATTTGCAATGTCTTGCAGGAGACATAGTTCAGGCACTTCACATCGCTAATCTCATTTTTGAGACAAATTCCTTGACATAATGCATCATAGTTCTCAGTCATGGTAAGAAGGAGGTAATATATCAAATATGAGCTGAACATCTGTCATGCATTAGCAGAGATGAAGTCCTGGAAATCTTCCTAGTTGTTTAATAGGAGACCAAAAGTCACAGGAACTACAGCTCCTATGATATATATCCTATAGGATGAAATTTATTTAACCTAAATGTAGACAACTGCATGACATATAGCTACATTTGAACCAGCCATCTAGGTAATTAGGTGTCGTGACTCTCACTCGTAATGGCCACATACTTTGATTTTTTTTTTTTAATTTTTCAAGAATTGTTCCATATGGAGTATTTTAATAAAGGAAAAGTGAGAATTATAGAATCATAGAATGGTTAAGGTTGGAAGGGACTCCTAGAGATCATCTAGTCCCACCAATCTTTCTATAGAAATAAGATCCTTCACAAGAAACAATTAATCTAGCCATAAACCAACTTTTTCTTCAGAATTTTAATAAAAATCTTCCAGACAGCCCTATTCCTTAGTTCTCTACCTATGTTTCATAATAATAAAAACACTTTGATCATTTTTGTGTAGATCCACCAAAAGTTCAAAGTGAAAATCTGCTTTGAAAAGTGATCTTATGTAATCATTACCAGTTTCCTTATCATTTTGTTTAATCTACAAGTAAAAACAGGATCTGTTTTCCCCTAACTGCCAAGCCTACAAATATACATAGGGATATGACAATCACGTTGTGTTCTTTCCAGATTGTGCATTACTGAAAGAAACAAAGGAGAGGATTGTATATATATTATCTGTTTTCACTAGATCATCTTTATTAATACTGCCAAATGAGTTAAACATTCTCACCAAAGGACAGAATTATCTGCTCAGTACCAATGATTTGGAAGTTCAATTGTCTGTTCATTCCTAGCCCATGGAAAAGATAGTGAGGAAATGACTCCTTTCTTTCGTGTAGATAACAACCTGCATGAATTTTTCCTCAAAATTTGTCTCATTTCTGGGGCAGCAGATATCTAATGAGGCTCCATAATTTTAAATAGGTCATTCATTTCCTTTGCAGTTTATGTTAAATATTGCTAGGTGTCCCGAAGCCAATTTAAGGATAAATTTAGTGGCATTTGAAGGTAAACCCATACATTTTTATAAGAAAACTTTTTTTCTATATCATAATGTTTATCCCATACTATAATCCTTATTATAAATTCTCTTAGACCCCAGTGTTAGTCAAACCCAATGCAACAAGACCCAGGGAGGTGGTTATTACTGCTCCACAGAAAAATCCTATATCCTGTGTAATTCTGTTTCATCTTATAACTATACCTATTTACATTTATCTATTTACTATACCTCCAAACCATTCCCAGAGATAAGGGATCTTCCTTGCTTTAGGTTACATATACTATAATATTGTGTCTTTCTGTGTGATTTTCCAGTTACAGCATGTGATTTAAAGCAATAGAAGGCAAAAGAATCTTAGGATCTGGAATTGCAAGTTTAGGGTTAGCTTTTGCAATGATTATTCTCTATATAGAATAATTATAAATTCACAGTCACAATAATACTAATCTGATTTACAATCCTCCTGTCAGAGATGTCAGGACACCTCAGTCTTCCTATTTCTGCAATGTTTTTTCACATACATTGATTTTGGGTTAAAGCACTAAACAAATCCTGAAAGAATCACTAAGTTAAACTGACATTAGACTTTTCTTTATTAATATATAAATCAATAAGCAGAAAGGACACATTCAATAAGAACAGGAAAAGCCTTATAAAGCAGATATCCTAATTACAACTTCAATTAAAATTGTCCTTCAGCTCGGGATGACCTCTTGCATGTAAATCACCAGATTAACTCTACGCTTCTATAACTCAGAAAGAGCACAAACCCCTAAAATTATCAGTAATGAGACTGGTATTTTTCATAATCTCTGACATACTATCTAGAAGAGAGGCCTATAGCACTATAAGGGATATTTGAGCCATTAAGTTCAGCTGCTGGTATTGTAGCAACCGTGCTATAAGCCCTTTCATAAAATTATTAAGATCTGTCATAAAACTAGCTAGGTTTTTGCCCAAATTGGAAAGCTCTTTCAGGCTCTAACTGCTCTGTCTTATGTCAGGCTGTATCCATTCATTCTTGTTTCAAACTGGTATTGAGACCTTGATCTTAAATCATTCTCCTTCTCTTGTTCTTACTTCTTTGATATATTTAAATGATTTTTTTTCCAACCTGTAATCAACCAGTACAGTTGATATCAAATATCCATGTCTTTCTCCTGTGCTATTCACTTTATCATAACGAGGATTTGTAAGAACAAGATATTTCTCTTTGAGATATGCTCTGTAGCTATCACCGTCTTTCCAGTAATGTTTGGTGGTATTCTGCCATCATATGTACACATTAAATGCCAAGCTGGCCCAGTCAAATCTCAAACTCTTTTATATTCTTTCGTTCATTAATCTTTACTAGGAGATTTATTTGTACATGTTGATCTAGGTGTAGCAATAAACATGTTTTATTGAATACTCATGGTGAATTAATGAATGGGGCTCAGTGGACACAGATATTGTAGCCATGTTATTAACTCTGCAGGTTCAGAAAACTGCATAACCAGCTGCAAGGGCATCTTCTTCCTAGAGCTCAAAGATATGTGCTATACCTGTAGAGTGCCAGGTTAAAAGCAATATACTGCTGGTTTATGGCATTCAAACTTTATTTCAGCTTTGGTAATGAACCGTGTCTGTGCATGTAAGAGATAAGCTAAGCTTGAGAAGGCAGACTTTTATTTTTTATGCATTTGGATTTCAGGAGCATCCTAGAGCTCCAAAGTTTTAGGAGAAATATGAATCAAAACCAAACTAAAACACACACAGACAGCCACATACCAGAAGAAATAAAATTAACAGTTAAAAAAAAAAGGCAGACAGAAATGAATAAGAAAATTGTAATAGGAAATAAAAGAACCAGGAAACTACAAGGCAATAAGGCAAGCTGAAGCCACTATGCCAGATTGTGAGTTTTGCTTATTTTCTGTCCATCAGATTTCAAATTTGATGTAGAAATCTTTACAAAAAAAAAAAAATCTGATGGAGCAGAATGATGTTGATTTCATGAGCATACATAGTGAAGTGTATGGGAGCATTTTTTTGATAACAAGGGTCACTTTTTTCCTCACCAGATATGCAGATCTAGGGTCTGAAATGTTGTTTCAGTTACCTCCCTTCAGCTCTTCTATCTACTACATGGTATTGATGCAGAGGCTTCTGTATTAAAAGCAAATTAAAATCCTTTGAACTGAAAATACAATTGTATACATCACACACCTGCCCTATCATCTATAAATATTATATCTAAACTTCTGGGAGCACATAGCACTCAGCTTTGTTCGCATTATTATATATTCTTCCTTATGAAATGCTATTCTTTCCTTGATGCTTGACTTTTCTCATCATTCTTGTAATTAAAATCTCTTTTGATTCCATTTGGCATTTCACCATCTGCACACAAGGAAATACCTTGGAACTGGCCTGCCTGTGAGTTCACACTGTCCACTAATTAAAGTAGGTTTTAATCAAAGATTCTTAATCATCCTTAATTTTCAGGCTACAAGGTGGTTGTGTCTGCGTTCCTTTCCCCAGTGACTTCCTAACGGATGGATGTACAAATGAAAAGCGACGTACAAATGAGATTGCAGGGCTCTACATTTATTCCTTTGCAGTGATTCCTGATCAGATTTGCTTCATTTACAAGAAAAGTCATTAATTTTTTTACTGCTACTTGGGCAGATATCATCGGGAATCCAGAAGTCAAGCTGTGACCTTCACATCTGCACTTTACGCTGCCAGCAGCAAAAATAAATAAATAAATGCATTAATAAATAAATAAGGTCTCTGTTCAATAAAGATGGGAAAAGGGGCAGGGAGCTTGTTCCAGCTTTTGTAGTAGTATGGATGCTTTTGACAAAAAATATCTTTCATTAGAACAGCCGCACAAACTTGTCCTAATCTTTCAGAACTGAATATTTTAAAGCAAAAATTGAAAAAATTATGCTAGAAAAAAATTTTTGACTACATTGTTAACTGAAAAAAAAAAGAAATTCACACTACTTTTTTACTTTAGGAATTTACAGTTGAATACACTGAAATGAGGACAGTTTTATACTGAGAAGTATACTGAGAAGTTTAAGAAGAACTCTCGATAAACAATTTTTCAGCATATAATCAGGGTGAAATCTTATTGGAGGTGTTTTATAGTTACAGAAAAGTGCTAATCCTGAAAGGAATCATGTGTTGGGTATGTTCGTGGTTTAGAGGCAACAGAATCCAGAGAAAGCCCTGCTTACTTGGGTTTTCTTTTCGGTTGTGTGATGCTGAATGATCACTTCTGTTCTATTGCCACCTTTTCCACTCTGTCATCATCTTGTCTTTTGGACTACAAGCTCTTCAATGTAAGCAACTTCTTTTATACACAATTAATTATTCAGTTGTTAACTGCTGCAAAATGGTAAATCATAGTTATTTTATGTTCCTTTTGCAGCTATTTTTTTTTATATAAGAAAGTTTTGCCAGCTCTTGCTAGTGGACTGAATAGGCAGGTCTTCCCCGACCTGTTTCAAGTGATGTGAATGTATTTTATTTCTCTTAAAAACAGTTTGGGATATTCTGTCCTGAAAGAACAACCTTCCCTCCTGTTTGCAATGGGAGTATTGTCTGATGCCAGCTGATGATAGAAGTACATTTGACCTTTACATTATGGCAGGGATATCAGTTCCAACTAATTCTAGTTTTCATTCCAGTTGCCAGTGGGAAAACTCTGGAATCCACTCCCTTCACCTTACACACAACATGATATTAAAACAGTAGTAATAAATAGCTTCAATCTGAATGCCTCGGTTCAGCTCTTACAGTCTCACTGCACTGCATTTGAAACTTTCGTAGCAGTAGTATAAAATCTTTAATAAATTTCTGAGCAAATCAGGCCAAAGGATAGGAGAGAAGGAATGTTCTTAGGTTTTCAGAGACTTGTATTCAATCTCTTGCTGCTCCTCAAGCTTCATTTATGAGACTAGGCAAGTCCCGTAGTTTCTGCGTTCCTCGTTGCACAAGGTTGTCATGAGACCACATCCATTCCTAATCATGAATTGCTCAGATACTCCCCTAGAAAGTACTCGATGGAATAGCTAAACTCCAGATGAAATAGTCCCAGTTATTCCAACTGGTCAGCTCATGGTGCCTCATACTGACCTTGTACATCAGCTACACCTTTCCCTCCCCCATTCCGGTATATTCTTCAGTGTTATTGTTCTTTGATCAACAGCTGAACTTAGGAGATCCACTATCCAGGACACTAACAACTGCCTTCTGTGGAGCTTGGAACATTCAGGGTGAAGGAAGATGTTTAAGGAATGCTCATATGCCCAACATTGCTGTTGTTGGTGGGTAAAATATGTGCATATATACAACTTCATGTCAACATACCTAATAGAGAGTAGCTGGAAAAAAAAAGGAAAGTACAAAAAAATTGGGTGTTATTCACATGTCAGAAAAATCTGCCCTTATGCTATCTGTGGCCAGGAAGAGATGTGAAATGTTGGTAATACAGCTTATTGCACATGTGAATGGCAGAATTAACACTGAACTGCACATATAAAGATATAGATCATTGGTAGCATACTCAAAGAATACCAGTGGGTTTATTGATGTCATTGTTCTCCTCCTCCTGTTTCCCCAGTGCCTAAACCCAGGAATATCTCATTAAACCAAGTCTTTTCAGAGAACGCCGGGGAGTATGGCAGTACAAAAAATAACTAGTAAAACAAGGACTGCCAGCTGAAACCATCAAGATCATTATCAGCAAAGGCTTCAAATGCTGCAAGTATAACAGGGCCAGTTCTGAGTGCTAATGAGCATCCAGATAGGACAGGCATTTTCTCACCCCCTGAGGAAGGGTCATAACTAGTCTGACAAACTCGATGTGCCACAGCACTGGAAAAAGAATACTCATGAAAAGGTCCACAGGTGTCAGAAAACAAATAAATTTGAAGGTATGCTTAAATTGAGAACTCAGAGAAAGACAGTTCTGGAAGAAGACACACACACACACATGCACACATACATATATATAAATGTTTGCATAGATGCATTATAAATTTGTCCAGATGGTGTTGTATAATGCACACGGGCAAACAAACAAACAAACAAAACAAACAACAAAGAAGCATTTTATAACCTAAGATCTTAAGGAGATCATATGAAAAGACCAGAAATAAATTAATTTTTATTTATATGCTTCCTTCGATGAAGACAGCATATTGATAGCTTCTACTTCCGTGTTGTCAATACTTATTGATTGCATTATCATTAGGTGGGAGTCATCTGTCCGTTTGCTATATACATGCCCATTTAGCAGAACGAACCACTAGATGCAGTTCCTTTTCAGGATCTTCCCTCTCTCTTAGTGACTCATCTGTGGCAAGACAACTCAGCAAAGCAAACTGTGGGGGAAATGGCTGGTTTCTCTCCTTTATCCACCGCTATTGGTCAATGCCAAGGCTGTCACTGTCTGACATTTCTATCTGATGACTAAAGCTTATAGTTGCCAGCCACCCTTTGGGCAGAGGGCATGAAGGACCTTTATGATGTGGCATCATAAAGCCACAAGGCACATATGCCCTTAATAAAATTTCCTTCCCAATACTGTGTCCTGTTCTTTAGGAAAGTTATGCCTTGACACTGTCTTCTTTTCACCTTCCAAAACACACATGTATCTGGCAGGGGATTCATAGTGCACTGGGGCATCCTAAAGTGTCTCTAGGTACCTGACACCTTCTTCTGGGATCAGCCCTGACTGCTTTACCTCTAATATGTGGTATCTGCTCTCACCATCACTATAGCTAAGCCCCCTTGATTCCTTCCATCCTTATGACAACTTTATAGCCAGTGTGTGATACATATGATAATTCTAGCATTTCTGTCAGGAATTCCTACTAGTACCCAAACACCCTGACAGTAATCAGCTTCTGAGAATTGAATAGTCCTGCTGACACCCAATAAGCTTATTCACATGTTTTGGACTTTTTTTTTTTTTTTTTAATGCTGTTATTGATTAGGATCACTGCGGTTATCTATTAGGATCACATTCCTGATACTTGTGACTTGGAAAGCTTCTCCTCAAATGTTAAGGCATAGTAAAATTATTTGCTTGTTTGAAAAATAAATAGCAAGCAAGTAAGGAGATGGAAAGAAGGAAAAAGAAGGAAAAGGAAGGAAGGAAGGAAGGAAGGAAGGAAGGAAGGAAGGAAGGAAGGAAGGAAGGAAGGAAGGAAGGAAGGAAGGAAATATTCAGTATTCACCCAGTTCCCATACTAACAAGGAAAAATAGCTACTTCCATTACAAAATGTACACCAACTCTCTCAGTACTTGAAGGACATATATTTTATTTCAGAAAATAAAGAATCTCAGTTAGCTATACTGCTTTTCTCAAAAATACCATAGAATAAATGGTTAACTTCTAAATAGCATTTTTTTCTTAGTCAGTATTTTCCCAGCTGATAATTCATACAAATTGATGTGTCAAAACTGCCATGGCTTCCCTTCATCTAAAGAATTGGTAAGCATACCCTTAAAAACCTCTCTTTTTACCATCCACTTAATAAACTCTTATCACTTTCTATACAAAATCAGAGAAATTTTCTATATTCTTTCTATTTTCTGGAGAATGTGTGGTGTCTTTGAAAATTTTTCACTGTTTGTCCAAATACTAAACTATTTGGGAATCAAGTCTTTTCAAATGCTCCAATACACTGGGTAGTTATAACGCAGAGGTGTCTTACACTTGCCTTATTAAGGCATCTGTCTGAATTGGGTATAACTTCCAGTATTTCCTTTCTCTTTTGTTAAATACAGATTATTCTTATTGTAAAATAGAAGATCATTCATGCTTTTATAATAGGTTATATAGGCTTTTATAGAAAAAAGAAAATTGCTTTCAATTTTATAAATAAATCACAGACTTATGGCAACCAGCACTTCCGTAACATGCACAGCAAGGGTACTGGCATGTCATCATAATATGGGGATGGGAAATATGTCGACAGAGTTAAGTTCTCCATTTTATTACTTCTAAACAGTGTGCTATAACAGCTGCAGCAGTCAGCTAGGAATCCTGTGCAACCCACTCTAAGAGTTCATGTATTATTTGTGCCTGTCATGTTCCATCAGACATTTTATCTGATGTTGTCGATGCACCAAATGTTGTATAACTAAAATCGGTCTCATGTCTTTGTGCCTCCAGCTTTGTTCATTGCTACATCTTAACACATGCAGGCCTTCATGAGTCGTTATTTTGTCATCCCACTCCTTGATTTTTTTCTATACTTGTCTTCAGGACCTGATACATGTTTATCTGTGAGCATTAAGGTCACTGGTATTCTTCCTTATGGTATTGTTGATACCATTTTTTTAAGAGAGATGTTTTTAATCAGCAAAGACTGGCCTCTTGTCATTAACAAGTTCATTCTTGCATCAAAGAAAGTCAAAACAGTGGAAAGGTACTCCTCAGAGCTGGGGAAATCACAGGATAGTCTTCCAAATTCTAGAAAAGACTGAAAGTACCCAGTGAACAGGCTTAAAGCAACATGACCGCCAGGAGTACAGTTCACTGGGATCAGTAAGACTCAGAGGACTTTCCCCTCAAAAGACTATTGGTGGGGACAAAATGTGTGCTATTATGCCATATGACAGTGAGGGATGGAAGCAAAGAGATTAAGTAGCTGCACTGGAACTCTGTGGCAGTGTGACAAATTGAAGCCATGCTTCCCATACGACAACCGATGGCTTCTGGCATACGAGATTTTTTTTCTTCTCCCAGATAGCAGGACAAACCGTCCTAGGTGACAGGAGTTCACGAGGTAGAGCCACATAGAATTTAAAAGACTGATAGCCTGCTGTAGAAATGCCTATCCCTGAAGCTCATAGGAAGTTATTCTTTAGAAAGAGAAGAAACAGGTAAGAACCATAAGTTTTAGTAGTTGATATGGATAGCATTGTCTATAGTGGGAGACAGTGTTCTGAATTTTAACGTTGCTCTAGAGCAAAGCAGCCTCTGTATCAAGTGACAGAGAAACCAGAATGGTACAAATGCCCCAGATTATAAAAATTGTTTGACTGTCAGGTAATATCACCAGGAGGCATTGTTTTTTATTGTGGCAAAACGACAGGGTTTTCTCCTTCTCAGTGCTCATCTCCTTCTCCCTCTGATTTTTTTTTTTTTTTTTTTTTTTGCTTTCAAATCTGATCCTACTAACTAAAAGGAAAGAAAAAAAAAAAAGAGAGAATTAAGGAGGAAGCAACATTATGTCCAGAAAGAGTAGCAAGGAACAGCAAATAAAAACAAGAAGCCTACTAAAATGAGAAACTGCAGTGTTCCCATTCATTAGATAACAAGCACCATGTCACCAAATGGCACCTCTCAGAAGCACAACACACATTTCCTTGATAGCTGTGAAACCTGAAAAAGGCATGCAAATATATATCTTTGCAAAGAATGTCCTGATTGGAACAAAGTGAATGATTTCACAATTAATGATGCAAAAAAAAATATATATTATAAAGATCAATCTTACTCAGATATGCTAGGGCTCCACTGTTAAAAAACATGAAAAGAAGGGAAAAGTATGTCCAAAGTTAGTTGGTAGGACTCTGAACTCAGAAAAGAGAAAAGGACTGCTGAGTAAGAATGAACTATTTTTACAGCCTCTTTTCAGAGTAAAACCATAATTTAAAGGGCTCAAGCAAAGGTTATGCCCATGTAAGTATGAATCTCAGCTTAGAGGTTTCTCATTAGAAAAGATACAAACCAATGGCTAATTTATGTTATATAATGTGTTTATTAGTGGAGAAATCTAATCCATATTTTAAAAATAAAAACTGAATTTAAAACACCTTCCTTCCAAAAGAATATTAAGAGAAAAGTTCTTTAATAATGTTCTTTGGATAGATATTAGTGTCTTTCTAGGGAAAGCTTCATGATATATCATTTGCACAGCCACATTTTTTTGCTTTGTGTAGGTTTTGTATAAATCTTTACTGTCTCGATTTCCATTGAAAATTTTGGGATTTGTTTTTTTTGACAGCTTTATGAGGCCATCATCTATATCCTAAAATTCATGTTCGGATAGTGTGAGTTACAAGTTTGTATCTTCTCACTGCAGGAGAGAAGCTCTGCAAGTTAGGTTTCTAGTTCATAACTACTAATGGAAAATTTGTCTATTACTAATGTATTTATTTTATCCAGGCATTTTGGCAAATATTCTTGTAACATTTGGGGGAGTCACCAGATGGCACTAAAACATTGCATGGTGCCAAAAATCATTACATTTGTTGCCAAGAAATGCATTACTTTGCAATAATATAATTCCTCTCCACTTTGGCCATAGCTTGGACTGATATTGACTAATTTCCAGTGACGTGCAGTAAATGACCCCTGCTCATTGAGCCAATGAACACTGGGGTGAACTTTAAGTCCCAGGTGCATAATCCAGAGCCATTAATCCACTGGGAATACTACTGTCATGACTTTAGTGTTGAGATTTTGTTCCTCTTCTGGAAAGGTGAGTCCATCAAAAACAAGTTTTACTGCTTACTTCATAGACAGAGGCTCCAATCTCTTCCCAAAAAGCTACCAGCACTTTCCTTGCTGACACCAGTTTCAACTATCTTCCCTTCTCATTTCCACTGTACAAGAGAAATACTGAGTGCTGTAGATACTGCCATCATATTGAACATGAATCTGTATTCTGCTCGACACATACGCTGTTCACAATTATATTAACTAACACCTGATAGCTCACATAAAGTGGAAGATGTTCTCCTCTTGTGCACTCCACAAAGCACGACAATACTTATCTTAGCAAAATTGCCTACATAAGAACAAGAGCTTAGTCAAGCAGAATAGACTCTTATTTCAATTTTAGAGTGGATTATTTCAGTTTAACATAAGCCTAACTGATTAAAAATAAAATTTAAATGTTTATGAAATATTTGACCAAAAGTCTGTCTATCCCAGGTTTCTGTATTCAACAGAAACCCAAACTATGAGTATAGGAAAACAAACAAACAAACAAAAAATGACACATTAAGTTCCATTAAAAGTCTAAGAATATTCCAGAAGGCTTTTGCAAAATGTTACATGCCAAACTAAGGTAAACTGATATATCTAAGAAGTTCTGCACTCTCATTTATTTATATTTTTGCAGTCTCTTTTATTGTCATGCCCTTTTAAGTCATTCCCTGTCTGGATAGATATCTTCTCACCATTTCCTAGGTTATGAAAAGCAAATATTTGTAGCATTTTTTCCCCCTAGTTTCTATAAATGATTATAATCTTTTAACCAGTGATTGCTTTATCATAACCTTGACAAATGAGTTTCACAAATATTGAAAGAACTTGTCCAGATCTATTCTGAGGAAAATACACAAACTCAGGAAGAATCTTATGTACATGATTCTTCTAACTCAGAGAATAGGCGCAATTGTATAAGTCAGGCTAGACTTTAGAAAAATAAATTACCAAAAATCTCTACTGACTGACAGATCCTACTAAATCACTAATTTGTTTAGAAAGAAGAATGTGCTATTCATTCGCAATCTCTTTCAATTGAACTAGTAAAAAAAAAAAAAAAGAAAAGAAAAAAATTATGGAAATATGGTAAAATAAAAGGTACAGTTTTCTTTTTGAAAGTTACAGGCAGACTGGAGCAATTTTACTTGGGATGAAGAAGTCTCCTGCCCAAATGACATTTGTTTTACTGAAGCATTTCTTTTATTCTCTTTCCTTCTACATCGCCTTATCCCATCTGAATGGTCATCAACCATGTCCTGTCTGATGCTTGGACTGCAACAGGGCCCCCTTTTCATCTGATTGCATTACATGATTGAATGAGGCTTTGATCTTTGTCTGTCAGTCCTAAATAATACAGTGCTACAAGTCTAATACTACTCCTAACATTATTAACAGTACCAAGTATATTCTAGCATTTAACTTGGGGTCATATTCAACATTAAAATCCTTCCCTGATCAGTTGCCTGCTTCACCCTATAGGTCCTGACTACTCAGTACTTTTAATCTCAAAAACTCATTTACCTACAAGGTCATATTTACATATTGCAGGCAGCTGAATCTATTCAACGGGAAGGACAGAACAGAGAGTAGGGCAAGCAGAGTAGTTTGTTCTAGGCTCCCTGTTGACAGAGTCAAGAGAGGGGAGAAGAAGGTTTTTCAAGCTAATGATTCTTTTTTTTTACTGAAATTTGCCTAAAATAATCTCTATTTGTGCATTTTCAAGAAACATGGAGGATATTCATAACATTATTGCTGCAATCATTCTTTTTGATTCCACGTGATATGTACTGCAAATGTTTAAGAGACACGTTTCAAATAATGCCCTTGGGATAGCAATAGAATCCCTGAAAAAATTAACTGTAGAAGGTAAATGAGTAGCTCTCCATAAAGAAATCTCATCTTCATGATGCCAGTGTGGACCCTGCCTGGGAACTCACACACTCTCTCAGAAAATGTAAAGCCGAAGCATCTCTGAGACTTTCCCTGATCCCTTCATTCTCTTTACAGGCATGAAGCCGCAATCTGGGCTTGCTCTGATATCGATTCATCACATCCTGAGTTTCTGCATTACCTTATGAGCAAAGCAAGGAGGCAACATATTTTTCTCCAGAACAAATCCACTGTATGATAGATGAAGCTTCACAAATGCACGCTCCAGAAAGCATCCAATCATTTAAAGAACTCCCACGACCAACCACAGTCACCTTGAAATATTTTGGAATACTTGATAAATCTCTCACCCATCCTAGGCTGCATTTTTTCTTTTTTTTTTTCTCTCTTTTTTTTTTTTTTTTTAATTTGGTTCAAGACAGAAAAAAATAGCCTCTTTATCATGTACTTCAAAGCTTTTGTTAGTCAGGATTTCTCTTGTTCAGAGAAACAAGAGAAATGTCTCTTGTCTGTGTGTCATCTCCGATGATGTTTCTACAGTGTGGAAAAATACCTGCTGGAGGAACCCACTTTGTGACCCTCAGCTTCATCTTCTCATCTGCATCTTGTGCTGCAGGTAGAATTACTGATTGCTGTTTTGCTCCTACAGATGCAGCCCTAACAGTCTAAATATGGCAGCACTGAAGCAGTTCATAAACATTAATTAATGTATCTTCATAATATCCCTCTGAGGAGAGTGATGATGGAGTAGTGGAGGTGTCTTGGTATAGATCCAGAGGTGCAAGTTCATGCCTCTCCCTGGACTCATTCCAAGTGTTACTCCCAGTCAGCTCAGCTATAAATGAGTACCACATCACTGGGGCTGAGGAAATCAAAGGCAGCTGGATGGGATATTAGCCATATTGCTCCCCTGTGGGAGGTTAGCAGCAGAAAACTGTTGTCCTTGCCCAGACTAACACAATTAGCCCCAGCAATGGTTTGATGCTGATGTGTAAAGAGGTGCTGCTGTCACCACTCTGCTGCACAGGGGAGAAAGATTCAGGTCCTTGATGGCATTTGAAGCTCTGCACCCCTGTAACCTCAGCAGGAATTAATCCTGCAACTACTTGGGGTATATGAGCCTCAATGATTTGTCTCAGTTCTGTGTCAGAATAGAAAATTGACCCTGACTTGTAAGCCCTATCCACTGGGATATTTGTTTTCTCTTCTGCAAATCTTTGCTGATAAAAGCAATAATTACTCTAGAGAGTCACCCCACTGAGTGAAAGAAGAATTTCTTGAAAATACATATGCATTGTCACACAACTGGGAAAAAAGCTTGTTTAGTCATACAAGATGAAAGCTAATAAATACTGCTTTGCATTCACTGTCTGCTGTATTCATTATTCTTATTAAAAGATCCAGCGTTGTTTTCAGGATGGAACAAAACAATCATTGCCTTGGAGAGCTTATGTAAAAATTTTCATCCCAGAAACTAATAAGGCATTTAAAAATAGTAATTAATTAAAATTTTGTAAATTATAATATGTCTTTATAGATGGGAAACTGAGGTACAGAACTCCTTTCGCACAATATTTAGCTGATGTCCAAATGGAAATAAAATACATGATCACTGACATCTTGTCCTGTACTCTAATCACCAAACCCATTTCCTCCTAATAAATAATTTAAATTGTTGTTATTTTAATGAACTATAAAGAAATGAAAATTTGTTTAGATCGCCCTAAGGTGAACGAGGAACAAAAAAAGTAACATAGATACATGGTCTCCTGTTTTTCTTCTAAGCACTTGATTGTATTGTACAGACAATATAATGAAAGTTTTCAAAATTAAATGCTCCATCATTAGCTAAATAGGCAGAAGTAACTGTCTAAGTGATAAATAACAGAATCATGCAGCATCATTTAGAGACCATTCTACAGTGAAACGTATCCCATTTTATCAGATATCTTTTGGACTCTGCTAGATGCACTGGAACCAATGAAGCAATAAATACATCAAAATGCAGAGGTAAACAAAATCATAAAACATCCAATGTGACAACTGAAACACCCTTGAATAGATAAATATTTATGAAGCAATACATACTTCTGAAACTCCCAGCAGCTTTTGATTGAAGTATTCAAATTTGAGTAGTCCAATCAAAGCAATGTGTGTTCACATGATCAAGGAAATAGGAATAGCATGGCAACAAAGGTAAACGAGTGGCTTGGCAATGTGTTTTAAATAGCTTAAATGTTTTTAAGTAGCCCAGCATTCCTCAAGACCATAAAGCCTTATGCCAAAAAAAGAATAGCTTCAGTGTGATTTGAGCACTGAACTGCCAGTTTCCAGACACAGATTAATCCAAAGGAAGTTTAAAACAGATCTAATATACCTCTGAAAGTGTCTATTAAAATTTTCTTCACATCTTTAATATTTTTTCTAGCTCACAATCCCTAAAGAAGTCTGTGCTTTGATGTTACATGAGGTTTTGAGTGGCAGCAGCAGAAACCCTCAAACACACTGTAATTCTAATGCATTCTTTTGAGATAATCTGTTTTTAGATTTGGCCAAATCTAAAATAGAGGGGCAAATATAGCTTTGTTCATCTTCTGTTTTCCTCCATTGCTTCTCTCTAATAGAAGTCTGGGTAAGTGGATCCAAACATATGGACCTGGGATATTATTTTGCCCATGTTCTACTATAAAAGACAAGGAAACAACAGTAGTTTTTCTGAAATTTTTTGAAAGGCTTTATATGAGAAGATTCTTAGGTAACAGACATTAAAGCAGGGCACAATGAGATATAATGGTTGGCTTCTTACCATTATTGTAAACATTTTCTGTAGTTTTCTAAATTGAAAGATCAGAAGAGGTAAGATCTTGTATATGTTGTACACATTGCCCTGTAAATACCCAACAATTTGTGTCTAAAGTACATCTTGCATAAAGTTATCTAGCCTTCTTTAAAGACAATAAAAGATGAAGAATTCAGTGCTTTCTCTTGCAGCTTGATGTCATCAAATCCAAGTTAGTCAACTTTTTCAGTGCCCCCTCAGAAGCATTTAGGAACAGTGCTGAGGGCTGCATAGCATTCAAAAAGTAGAACAAGAACAATAAAAAAGAAAAATGGATATGGATCCTGTATTCCTCACTTTCTCATTACTCTTCTCATAATCTACTGCTTGGAGCTAATGATGAAACTGTTTTAGGAGTTAAAACCATTTTACTGGGCATACAGGCCCAGGTATTCAGAATGCAGACCTGTAGCTTCAAGGTAGAAGCAAATATTACATTAATTGACCTTTTGATACAGGAATGAAAAGCTTTATGGTCTATAGAGGTAAATATCTACTGATCCTTCCCTCTCCTAAGAATTATTGTGATTCAGCATTGCAGACTTAGATTTTTAAATCCTATGTGTATATACATAGGATATATAGATATATAAATCCTATGTATATACCTGAACTATTTCTTATGTATCCTGTCCCAGCCAAGGGTCTCAAAGGAGTCATCACACCTAAAATTATCAATAAAAATATCACGTAAATATCAAATGCTTTCCTGCTAATATAGAATGTAATTAGAGTTTTTTTTTTTTTTTTTTTTTTTTTTTTTTTTTTTTTTGTTTAAATTCACTTCTTTCATAGGAATCAGTTAAAGCGCAATGGGAGATTTAATTTTGTAAAATGAAAATTTGTACTTATTTGATAAACATTAGTGCCATTTGTTGAATAAAATATCCAAAAAATGGCTATATTTGCTTTGTTTTACCCTGTTGGACTAATTATTTGATGAGTAACAGCAGAATTTGGGGGTTATTTTTTTCTCTGATATTCAACCAGCTATTTCATGGGAGGGTTGAACATAAATATAGCGACTGCATCAGCAGCTCTTAGACTACATAGTCTTTGGTATTGGCTTTGTGCCTCTCTGTGATGTTCCAATGGCCTGATCCATAAAAGCCCAGCATAATCTGGGCATTGTTTCAATGAAATCAAGAGAATGAACCAATTGTTGTCATTACAGTTCTTCATAGGGGAAAATACAGAATATCATGAATAGGGTTTGCAGATTCAGGTGCTTTTTACAATTTTCTGAATTTGTCCCCAAAGTTTGAATCAAACTGAATCACTACAAGAAATTAACTCTCTTCCAGACCCCTCCCCTCCCTCCTCTTTTTTTTCCTTTTTGTCTCAGCAGCCTTTATTCTCTGCACATACTCTGCAGGATGTTTCACTTTAGGTCATTTTATTTCGAAGAGCTCTGGTTACTATATCACCATAGGTTTAGCTAAACATTATCTTTAGCCCTGTAGATCACTTGCAGCAGTTGGAGGCCTCCATACTCCCTGGCCCGGTGGAATACAATATTTTTAACATTTCATCAGGCACTTCAAGGAGACTTAGAAAGGCAAACAAAAACTAGTGTGAGAGATGAGAGCACTAAATGCAAGTGTCATAAACCATACTTCAGTGGGACTGATCCTGACTGGCATTAAAAATAAATTTGAAAATATTCAGACAAGTCACAATATCTCTCTGGATGGGAGCTAAGAGATAAACTATGAATATATATGACTTTCATTATGATTATTCTCTCTCCTCTTTTTTTCTTTTTTTTAAAGAAAAATCACTGTGTCTTCCACCTCCTGTGAACTTAAAGTAATGAAGGACTAAAGCAGAAGGTTAGATTCAGAGTCTCTACATAGATATTTAACTGTATTTCTGGGATAAGGCCTTAACAGGCCTCAACAGGCCTTATCTTTCTTGAAGAATATACTCTTTTCATAGTCTTTGCCTGTTTCTAGACAAAGTCACCACAATTCCCCTTTTGGATATAAAAATTAAGCCTTGCCGTCACTAAAACCCGTCTGCCTAAACATGGCTCTGGTCGTAACTGTTTACATCTTAGATGGCCTCCTTCTGAATCAGCCCTCTATACGAAACTCAGGATGCTCAAGTGCAGAAAGTGGTGTTATAAGAAACAGGGCAATGTTCTTTGCATTTATTACTGCTAACTTTTTATTTATTTATTTATTTATTTGCTATTGCTCAGTGACAGCAATGACAGCCCAGTATCAAATAATACAAGCAGGGATACAAACTGTTTGCAAGTGAAACCTTAGGTGGATAGAAAGAAAGGGGTCCGCAGTGACTTGCTTGTTTATGTAAGCAGTGACTCCTTTAAGTTGGTGGCATTCTCAACTGTGGAATTTAAAACAGAAGTGTTGCTTCATGGTTATATATGCTGCTTAATCGTCATCTTTTATTCATCATACTTATGATACATTGAAATTAGTCCTCAGTCCTCTGCATAAAAGGAAAATATATATTTATGGTAAAAAAAAAGTAACTTTAGGACTAAATGTTGATAGATTAAATGGAGAATGAGCAAATATTCTTTGCCAAAGCATGTACTTGATCTTACTAAAATCTTCAAGTAATAAAACACTGCTATTCTGGGAGCTCCTTAAACATCCTTTATCTAGAAAGAAGGTTAAATTATAGCACACTGAAGCTACATCTGAAAGGTAAGATTAATGTTCAGTTTCTTCAGGATTAATGCAGCTTTTAAAACAATTTACAGTCCAAGAAACTATTAGCACACACTGAAGATTCTACTAAAAACTAAGCAGAGTAGCAATATCATAGAGAAAATAAATGAAAACAGGAGCTTTGAAGATAAAAGTAGTTTGCAAATTATAGAAAAAAATAATTCTTTGGTGTTTTTGACCAATGATTTCCAGATTACTTGAATTTCTGCAGAATTCTGGTAGTCTATACAGTCACGCAAAGCAGCAAAATTCTGAGTTTGCTGAATCATCATTTTCGTATCAATGCTGTAGAATGTTCCTTCACATGAATTGACTAGGTCCTCTACTGGACTACAGAAGACCCTAAATTATGCAGGTTAGTCCATGTTAAACTTGGGAATAATGGTCTATTGACCCTAAAATCTAAAACACATTGTTTTGATTGTGTGATGACATGATAACATAAAACGATAGTAATAACATTTCAATTCCTCTTTCCTTAATATATATATGATACTAAGTGAAGAAGAAAAGAAGCCCATATCACCTAAATATCAAATTTATGCAGTGCGGACACCACATCCAACTCAGAGAATATAAATATACACAAATAGAATAATCCAACTTAGACTGAATAACCCAACTCAGTCATTTTTTAATTATAAACTACTTCATAATGGTAAACATGCATGAATCAGCATTCAAAATCCGAGAAAAAAACAAAACTATGTCTGAATGTGTAGCCAATATGTGTAACAATTGCTAGACCATGTCATTATTGCTGCTGTTGCTCTAGGCCTTATTATACAGGCGGTTAATTGACTAAAAAGCAGGGAAGAGAGTAGGAGGGAACAAACCTTTTTCAGCATAATGTAATGCCATCTGAAGAAAGTTGTGGTCCAATGCACTGATTGCTCTAGGACATCTGTCTCCAGGTGTCTACACTTTCAAGGGGTTCTTCTCATTCTGTCTACACATTTCATTTTCCCTTACAGTAGGTTTGGTCAAGACCATCATCACAGCTGATATTCCTGCCCAGTTCTGTAAACAGGATATTATAAGGGTGGATAGGTTATGCAGTAACTGCAGGGCTGAACATGCCCTACTGACCTGCCCTCATTGCTGGTAGGTACGTGCTTGGGTTCCTACTCATAAGCAGTGTGGGTCTGAGTTTTCTCTATTGACATCTACCGAGATAATCTCAAGTCTGCACCTTAACATGGACTTGTATTCATACTCTCTGCTCATGAAAAAAAAATGTATTTGGGATGCAGTGTGAAAAAGTTATAGAAAATGCCAACTTAAGTAGCGTTATCCAGAGTGAAGAATTAAAACTAGTAACTAAATCATGACTGTGGTGATAAGAAGTGGGAGAGGATTTCTCCTTTGGGCAGTAAACCCATGAAGTAATAACTTCCATTTACCTCAAAACCATATGGTGTTCATCATATTGTCTTGTTGGAGAGGGAATTATGGGGCTGCTCCTGGTAGCAATGACAGCTCGGATGGTCTTCTACTGGAGCCTGATTTCATTCAGTTCAAATTAGAGCCCATTCAATATTGCTTCTGTTGTATTTGCCATATATATACAACATCATGCACATTTTTCTCTTTAGCATGCATTTCCTTGAGTTTCTTTGTCATCACTGTTCCATATAGGAGAATTGACTCAGACATTTATTTGATAAAGTCTTTTCTCTTTGAGGTATTTAATTCAATAATTTCAGTGGTACCTTCATGGTACACATTTATTAGGATTTTATTGCCCGAAAGAACACAGTTTCTTCTCTAAACAGTAATTTGTTGCTGTAGTAGTTTATCAGAGAAATCTACCCAAAATTTTCTATTCAGCACATATTTTGTATTGCAGTTTCATGTAGAGATGTACTAGCAAAGAGAGAGAAGTTACTCAGTTTTATGTAAGCAATAACTGGATTAGAAGAAGAAACCTATATCTGTCAGACTTCAACCCATTCTTTGCAGCTTAATGAAAGGGTTTAATAAAGATCCAAAGTATAATAAGAGGGGCAATTGCACCCCACCTAACACATCATTTAAAGCAAGGATTGATCCTTGCTTTAGAGTAGAGATGGGAGCTGTAGGTTGAGAGAGGATACTTTTGGTAGCTACATTTGGTAGCTTATGTAGCCTTATACCAAATTTGGTGCTAGTAATGAAAATGCTGAAAAGAGAATTTAAACAGTCTTGAAAATGCCTAATGTTAATCACAGTGACTATTCCATGGAGCGAGTGTGAGGCACATGTCTTTTTTCAGATGCAGTCCATAGTTGGTGCTAAATTTGGAGATACCCCTGTTCAGCTGTTGCCTGGTCAGCAAAGAAGCAATTGATACGACTTGTCTGTACTGAAGAACCTTATTGACATCTGCCCATCTCACACAGCAGACACCATAAAAAGTCTATAGCATTGAATAAGAAAACAAAAAAATATTCCTCTCAGTATACTTTCCCAGCTTCTCACAATTTGTTCCTCAGTGTTTTCACCAGAGGTATTATCTTTTGTTTTGGCATCCACTTTGCCTGTATCTATCTCTGCGGATTTTTTTCTTTTGGAATTTTACAGAGTTGACTCTTTTTTCAGTCCCTGCAACTCAGCATCACCAGCATCCTGTAGCAAGGCAGTCCAAAACTTAGTTATCAACCAGGTGCAGAACCACCTGCTTTTGTTCATTTTAAATGGTTCACTTGCTGGCTTAATTTGATGCCCCAAGCTCTCCCAGTGAAATAGAAAATGAGTAATCATTTTCCTTTTAACTGGTGACAATTTTGTAGACCTTTGCCATATTCCCCTTCCATCATATCTCTCCAGGCTGAAGAGTCAAAGTGTATTTGGTCATTTCTCATACAGAAATTTCTTCATTCCTTTGATAATATGAGAAGAAAAGTCTTTTCCAATTTTACCTTAGCTTTTTTTGAAGATGAGGAGACAGGAAGTGGGAAGGAACAATAACTTCATGTGGTTTTTCATACTACACCATCATAGATTTCTGCATTCTTATAATTCCTAGGGTATCGTTTGCCTTTTTGACTTGGAAATATTCGTCTATTATACCCTAAAGATTTCTTCCTAAGTGATAATCACCACCTCAGAGCCCATTACTGTGTGTGCAAAGTTAGGTTTGTTTTTGTCTAATGATTTGTGTTGCATTTGCCTACAACGATAATCTGCTGTTTTATTACTCCTACAACTCTTAACAGTTGTCACTGACTAACTTAGTATTGCCAGCAGCCTTTGTCTCTTCACTCTTTTCCCAATATTTGCTAATTTATTGAAGAGCACTCCTGAGCACATTTTCTTCTGGTTATATGATCCCATCATCTACTCCCAATTTCCCTCTCCCTTCAACCAAGTCTTTATTCATGAAAAGACCTTCTCTTGCTCCAAGGTATCTCTAAACACCTCTGGCAAGAGACCTCATTGTTAGGCTTTTGGAAATCCACTTAATCTGTAGCCTGTTAATGTGGCATATGCATTACATTAGCAGAATTCAATGGATGTGTAAGGCTCAAAATGATTCCTCTGCTTGGGGGCTGCTGCATTCACAGCTATTACACATATAGAATAAACATCACACTGTGCTCTAAAAATACTTTTTCATAGCACCTTGCTTATATTTATATCAAGGAAGACAAAACAGTGTTTTCTGTGAAGTACTTCCTGACACAAGTGCTGATCCTGCATAGATCCTGCTGATCCTTCATTACTTCCAAGAGCATCCTTAAGTTACACTTTAAGTTACACTGTTCACAAAACACAGCAGTTATAAAACTTTGTACACATAAGACACTGAAGTATACATGTGCACAAAGCATACAGTTAGACACACTTTTATTCGCTGCTGGCAAATAAAGCAGCGTTTTCTGCTTCGGAAGACCAAGGATAATAAGGTGAGTCTCTTCTACTATCAGAGCAGAGCAGCAATTTGACTAGGACTTACTTTAGGGAAAATTGTCCCTGCTCTGGGCATACCCTGGAGGATCTGCAGAGTGGTATGCTTTGAAGAGGAAAATGGAGGATCCTGGAGCTATAGGCTGAGAGCAGAGAAGACAATGGAGGGGAGATGTGTTTCAACATGTTGCTGCTCTGGTCTTGTCTTCAGACCCCAGAAGGACTTGTCCAGTCCCCTTCAGGGACAGGTTTTCAACTCATCACCATGCTCTGCTGACGATATCTTTTGGGTCAACATCACTTTGTGCTAAGAAGGGAGATGTCCCAGGATATCCATCAGCACAACCACCAGTTCATCAAGCAACTTTTTTCTTCATCACAAAGCTGAAAGTCTTCCTTGAAAGACATGGAAAAGGATGGTGTGTAGTTCTGATGATCTACCTGACTCCCTTTTGGGTTGCTAAAAATGGAATGTGTGTATTTCAAAACTAGGATATGTAACAGCCAAGACTCTCCTTTCTATATCCCTCTGACAGACTGCAATGGATGTTTTGACATGGTGATCAACAAATTTTATTTCAATTCTCACATTAAAAATTCCATGAGTTCCAGCATGAACAGGAGATGGCAATCAATGAACTTGAATTCAATAAACATAAAATGAGAAACCTCACAACACAGGAGTCTCTGCATGTATATTGATTTTACACTAACATAAAATGAAAATGCAGTATTTCCTCAGTCTAGATTTAGAATATAGGATCCAAGCATCTTCCTCTCCATTCCTCCATCCCTGCTCTCCCAATTGTATCCAGTTATCTACTGGCCCTTGTTGGGAATTCTTCACTATGGTCACTCTATATTATCCAGATGGTCTCTTCTGATGTGAAAGAATAAGTCAGAGACATTTTGTTCTTCCAAACTGAAAAGTTCTTCATGAGAAAACGGATCACTTTTAGAATTAATTACAAAATAAGGGCAAATCTTTCAACATCCTCCCATCATCAAAAGAAACAGTAAAGATAAAAAGCAAAACTCTCTTTTTAGCTTTTTCTTCTCCTGTAAAACAGGATTATTTATTTATTTATTTATTTTAAGGAGAAAATGCCAGGTGTTCAAATAAGGGTACAAATTAGGTTAGGTCACAATTCCAACCCCAGGGAAATGAATTAGAGGTAAGGTAACATGATATTCTCTCAGTTTGGTTTTAAGATAGCTTTTTATTATTATTTTTATTTTGGAGCTGCATTTTTTCTTTCACATCTAGTAAACACACTCCCCATTATGAAATCATATCTGGCCAATAGAAATATATAAAGGGTAAATATTTCACACTGGTGGAACTTACTTGACTTTTTAAAGTCTCATGAATGTGGATTATCCCTAAAATCCCTAGAACCTAGTGAAGTATTTGCCAACTGTATGAGACAAAAAGTAATTAGTTTTCATATGAAAAGGTAGGCAATAAATGAAGAGATTTGGTGGCAGCGTGACAAGACAAGAGCAGAATTTGAAGAGGAAAAACCAGGGCAGGGGAATACTTCGAGGGCAAATGTGACCTGGCAGTTTTTTTATTAGTAGAAGACAGTATAAGGGGAACAGAAGGTCTACAATCCTGCTGGTGCATGTTCCCAGAAATACTTGGAATTAAGCCCAGGAATCTTTAATCTTTCCCACTTGTTCATGGAATAAAACTGGGGTCTTGGAGAAGACAACATGTGATCAGGAAATTACAATTCTATCAATCAGACCATATATACATATAGGTTTGCAATATACATTTATGGATTTATTTATATTTTTGCTTTCTAAAGAAGAGACTAGAGGAAACAGCAAGAACTTAAGGAGTAATGAATGACTCAGGGAATTTTCCATTCTCAACAAGAGGTAAAAGAATAAGGAGATATCAGGTTATATTATTCTGAGTGCGTACACATCTATGCAACATGGTACTAGACTGCAAAATTTTTTTCTGCAGAATATCACTGAGGTCAAAGCTTTAGCATGCCCAAAAAGAAATCAGATATTTTGATATATTTTGGAAGAATCTCAAAGCGCTAAAAGAAAGAGATAACTAATTATGCCACAATTATACCTCCAGGTACTTTGGCATGCTATGAAACCAGACTCATATCTACTTCTTGTGGAGTGCTTACATATTTCTTTGTTTCTCCCTTTTGATGATGGCAAATGTTAATGGCAAATAATTTGTCTTCTTATAAATAATTAGTCAAATTATCTGTCTGCTTCATCATCTGGTGCAACCAGGAAATTGTACCAAAATTAATACGATGGGTCAATATTCCTAATTTCTTTTTCAAGGGAATTGCTGACATTTCCTTTTCTATTATTACTTTTTGACTTATAATGACAAACCCCAAATATCAGAAAATATCAGAAAAATATAATCATTTGTTTTGATACTGTTAACAAAAATTATACATTATTTCATAATTTGTGAGAGATGAACATTTTCAAGGTTTTACTATTATGTCACTACATGTTTTGCATACTGGGTATGAAATGTCACATCCATAGTATTAATAATTGCTACTCTAAGTGCTAGTTAGTTTTGAAATTGGTATTCCAGCTGATAAATTGCTGTTCTAACTGGTCATTTGTCACCAGTTTAGTAACTGATGTTTCCTTACCACGAATGGTGTAAAAAACATACACGAGTAACTAAAAATTTGAAAGAGGAAGGATTAAATAGTTTCTTTAAAATGAAATTTTAGTGAAATCATCTATGACTATTGCCTAGCAAACACTGTCTGTGAAGAAAATTGTTCCATGGCCAGTTAATTTTCAGTAACTGAGTTACAAAATATGGTGAAATAACTTCTGCTGTTGTGAAAACCATAATGAAGAAAAGTTTATACTGGAAAATTTTAGTTAATGATAGGACTACTAAAAATTCTCATTCTGTACAAATTTGCGTGAGATAGCCATCCAAGTCTTGTATAACTTTTCTGATTTTTCTCTTGAACTTTTGCTTCCTTAAGCAGATATTTTTTAGTTCCATTTTTGGAGCTGGGCTTTGTAGTATCCCAGTTACTAAACTAGTAGGACTGTAGACATGTATTAATGAAGATATTACTGTAACTGGCATTGAAATTCTCAGCTTTAAATACTGTCATGCAAATGAGCAACATCATGCTTCAGGTATGTTTTCACCCACGATATGGTTTTAGGAGAACATGTGAGGTGTAACAATGTGGGAATTCAGGGAAAGAAACCCCTGAGATCAATACCAATACCTGCTATGTCTCACCTATTCTTATGTAGCCAAAAGAATTCATGTGAGTCCAGTTTTTGTGTTGTTTCTGTCTTCTGTCAGACTGTGGGTTTTTGTGCATTGCTTTGAAATGAGAAGTAATAAAGCAACTGTGTTATCAAGGTTCTAATTTTTAATACATATAACTTCTCCATTAGGAACTATAATAAGAAAGCTGAATATGACATACCCCAGCATATTAATTTTAGTGTACTAATGCATGGACATGTCGTATATAGATAGGCACACCAACATTCATCAATACAAATCCCTAGATGTTTATCTCACCCCTTCAGACACTCATTTTTGCCTGTTAGATCTTTTGTTCTGGACTATCTAAGAGCATTAATATGATTAGAGCCCCTACAATGCATATAAGAGCCACAGATTGACCATCTTCCCACTCCCAACTTTCTACTTGTTTTTTACATTGAACTGCTACTTAGTACATTTTCTTCATCCACATTCCCAGGACCAGCTTCTACACAAACCATTATTATTTTAGGAGAAATTTCTTTCTACATCATATAATCTGTTTAAGAAATTTCATTATTCCCATCTTTCCTACAAATGAGATAGTATTATTCTACACTGACAGCTTGTGTTATCATTAGGAAAGGAGTAGTTGCTGATGTCACTTCTCCTGTGAAAATCATACTGGCTTAAAATAATTCTTACACCACCATGCAAGTCCACTTCTTGACAGTTATAAAAGATTTATATCATTACTAAATATTGAGGTCCCACAAAGTACCAGGCCTTGGGGATTAATTATATGGAGGAGGCAGAGTTTTAATGAACATGGTGTTTAGCAAGCTTGTGCTCTTGAGACTCAGATGAGACAACCTTCTTGAGCAGAAAGGTTAAAAGGAATTAATCTGATTTCTTTCTTTTTGAGTTAGAGACTCTGTCACCAAATAAGTAATAATAAATAAGATGTTACAACCTGCTCCTTTATTTCTCTCTCACACAAACTAGTATCTCACATCCTCCATTTCCTTTTTGTAACATACAACAAAGAAAAAGAAGAAAATATAGATGCTCTCAAAATTTCTTTTTCATGCACACACAATTTTTTGCAGTAGCTGCCTCGGTATTGTTGGTTCTGAACGAGTCCTAGGCAATAGTTTGTTTGCAATGTTTCTATTTTTAAACTTTAGAAATACTGTAGATAGTCAATGACAAGCAGAACATGAATTAAATTGTTGTGTTAATAGGCTTAAAAGGAAGCATGATGGAACAAAATCAGTACAGGAATCTTCAAAAAAGATATTTTTACAATACTTCAGGCATTACCAAAAGCAGTTATCACTGGAAAGCAAGGTCAGGCCAAGTTAAAGAGGATACATTGCAGAGTGGAAAGCTACTGCACTCTCAGAGTTTTTATGGATGCCAAATTTGTGATGTTAAGGAGGTATTCATACAGACTTTCCCATTAAACAGCTTATTAACTCTTACTTTTATAACTACTCCTCATGATAGGGACTCTGATGGAAGTATCCCCAAATAGGATGAATAAAGGTCTAAAATATGTCGATTTCTGCACCACTATGGTTAAAAAACAGTAACTGGAATTAGAACAAGTGTTTCAATGCCTGAAAAGTTGAGTGGTGGATGGGTCCCTTTTTCATCTCAGCAGTTCATTCCTTACTGAGGTTTCAAGGTATTTTCTCAGTGCTGCCAATAATCACAACTCTAAGGTAAGAGGGATCTCCTGATGTTCCTTTTCCATTCAAAAAATGTTCTGAACATGTCCAACAAATGCCATCCTCCATTTCTTGTTGTTTCTGAGTCCTTTGCAGAACTGTCTCTTCTTTTCCCCAGAATGTGGTTAAAGACTTGGGTTGGTCCTTGCTCCTCCCTCATCCTTTTCTTTAGTTCAAGCAAATAAAATATGGCTATTCAAGACACAGTATTACCCATTACACTATCACCCATAAGCACCATGGAGATAGAACAAGATTAACGCTTGCAGGAAAAAATCAATTATAGCCCAAGTTAGAAGATTCCAGTAGGAAAATAGGAAAAATTCCAATACTCCAATTCAAATACTTCCAATTCAAAACTCTGATAGGAAAAAATTTCATAACAGTGAGGATGACAGAGCACTGGAACAGGCTGCCAAGAGAGATTGTGGAATCTCCTTCTCTGGAGAACTTCCAAACACACTTGGATGCAATCATGTATAACATGATCTTGGTGACCCCATGTGTACAGGGGAATTGGACTAGAGGTCCCTAGAGGTCCCTCTCTAGAGATCCTTTCCAATCTTAATGATTTTATGATTCATCTCACCTGACTTGATAAATTCCTTCTCTAGTAAACAGAGAAAATAATAGGTAGCTTTAGGGGGTGAGCATATTGATTTATTTCAGACATCAAAATAAGATGTGAAGACTTGTAACATAAAGGTGCTAGTTCCTCGCCAGTGACCCTAAATGTAGCCCAGAACAATTAACTCTGAGATAGACATTTGCATCTGGTACGATGATCCCACCATAGAAGACATATATTTTATTGTGTGGTCAGAATAGTGCACAGAAAAAATCATACATCTTGAATTAGCCTGTTTACAAGCAAGTGCTAGAGAGCTGGTATAAAGATTCTCCCAAAAAGAAAGGTTATTCCAGACTTTTTCTCCTTATTTTTAGTACTGAAGATTAATTAAAGTTGAAGATTATGCAGGCTGCTTTTGTTGAAAATGGAACCTGAGGGCAAGAGGATTTCTTTGATGCAATCTTGATACATAGGGTGAATGTAAACAGAGACCTATTTCTGAAAACACATTAGAGAAGAAATTAAGCAGAAAATCTCTTAATTGGATGTAGTATGTACATATTGTCCAACAAGTTCTAAATAGATCTACTGACCCTGTTCCTGGATCTTTCCATCACACCTTTTATATTGGGTTTAGTCTTTTTATGATAAAAGGTAACATCTATTTCCTTTGCCATCAATGCAGTTTGGAAAAAGTCTCTGTGTGTACAGTGATAAAGGGAACAATGGTAGATATAACAATAAGTGGAGAGTTGGCATAAGGTCATGACATCACAGGTTGGACTTAGCTGCCCAAATAGTCATTGTCATTTGAGACATTCAAGACATCCACTCAGGCATTGCAGATGTGATAAATAACTTATCAGGAACACACACCATTGTGAAGAGGTAGCTAATAGTCCAGGCAGGTAGAATTTAGGTAACTGTTTTGCCTATATTTTAAAACGTAAATTTAGCTATTTCCAAATTTCTGCTCTTTAATACAGCCTTCTTGGAGAGTGTGTGAGAGAAAAAACATCCAGTAATTTTGAATTTACAAATAATGGCTACAAAGTTTAATGGTAAGCAGTTTTTTTTTCTGAAAAAACACAAGCCTGTTTAGACAAAGTAAAACAAAGGTTCATGTATAATTAGTGTTATAGCAGTGTTCATGTATAATTAGTGTTAGCAGTGTTATATCTAGTATTGACTAAAGGCACTTTCAGACACAAACAGCAAGATCTTACCATCTCACCCAGGAGAAAATACAGTCTATTAGAACTCTTTTGCACAGTGTAACTGTAGGCTTCATCTAAAAGCATATTCTTGCTCAGTTCTTATGCCCCCCCCCCAGAGACTGTGTGGGATTTAACAGTTGTTCAGCTCCAATGTGAGCCAGTAGACTTTGATGCTCAAACATAAAACATTTTTGGTTGGTTATTTCTTTCATTATATCAGTGAGATGAAGAAAACTATTGTCTGCTTTCTGAACTTAGCACAAGAGAAATGACTGAAACATGCAGGTGGGGGAAAAGAGATTCAAAGGGTAGGCTACAAGTATGTCCTGAAGTGTAGCAGGTTGGCTGCAACCTGTGAACCTACCCCAAGTGACACTTCATCAGTCGGTAAAGAACCTGTACAGAACACTGTCCAAGTCATGTAACACTTCATACTTGCTAGTCCATATAGATATTACAGGTAGATGTGGCTTTACATGCATCATATATAATATATTCCTATGATATCTTTGAATAGTCATCTTAGTTTCCATTTTACTTATTCTCATTTTCTTGTGCAGAATTCGGTCACTAGCTCAGATTGCCCATTTGGCATTCAAAATCAGCAGTCAGAGACAGCTTGTGGCATGTCGCATTAGTCATCCAGAAGCTGAATCATGAGTCACTGTTGTAGAGCCTGGCATGTTGGCTGTTAAGCAGTTTCTCTTTTGTGCTAGGAAAGAGACCCTAGAGATAAGAAGCAAAATTAATCTTTTACATAATTCTTCCTGTCAATGACCTGAAAAAAAAAAAAAAAAAGAATTTTGTGCTTTTTCTTCTGTATTCATTAGAATTTCTTTCCCTTTGTAGCTGTTTTGCTATCTTGCACTGTTTTCTTTTTTCACTTGATATTTAAGTCCCATGTGGGATGAATCTAACTTCTGTGCTAAGACATGAAGCTGAGGTCTTAAAGAAGGGAATGGAGACTGAACAGTTAAGGCAGAGAGATTTTTCTTTTTTTTTTTTTAATGACAGAGTGCATAAGCCACTTTACATTTTTTCTTTTCTATTCCTGACTCTTAACTTCATCAGATAATTAACATTAATGAAAAAATGTCTATTTTTTTCTAAAGATACAACAACATCACAATTTATAACACTAAATGAATGTAGGAATGCTATTTCAATATTTGTGAAATGTCCTACACACGATCAGCATTTTTGAGGCATTTAGGCACCAAACATGAAGCTTATCCCCCGGAATGGTTTTTAATTGCTAAGGACTTTTTTTTTTTTTTTTTTAAATAATGTCAGGACCTAGCAAAGTGAGTCCTTTATTTCCAATTTAGCACTCTAAACAGCTTTAAAATCTCTCTCACTTTCCTTCCACTTCTTTGAGTGAAGGGCGGGCTGTCTGTCCAGTTTTTCTGGTACTGTACATATGTCGCTTCTTTGCTCCGCTACAGAGTGGCTGTGTATTGGAGAACCAAAGTTATACTGGTCTTTTACTTTCAAATCAGCTTATCTGCTTCCCGATGTCTGCAGTAGGTCACTTTTTAGCACTCCTGCTGTGGGCATTTTTCTAATGAATGTGTATGTATGTTCTCTGATATTTCCCCCCTCTTTTGCATTTATTGGTTTGTATTTCACCATGACATTTCATTTTGTGGTCTCCTGGTTACCCAAGTGACCTTTTTAGGTCACTTGCCACCACTCTTGTTGGCAACCACCTCACACGATACAATTTGCACATATCATACTCTTGCTTTTCATACTCTTGTCTGAACAATCTTATTCTTACTGTACTATCTTAGGAATAATAAAAATGCCACCTATAATCTTTCCAGATTTGATCATGGTTTCAAGTAAAACTGACCACCTGAACCCAACATGGCAGAGTGATAGGGGCTTGAAAACACAAATAGAGGCCTAGCCTTAGCCAAAATACCTAAGTACAGAGTACCAAGTATATAACTAATACAAAAAAAAAAAAAAAAGGTAACCAAAAAGAAGAAACAGTGAATTTAGGTTTACCAGATCATATCTGCATGAATAAATCTCCAGGTAGAGTCGGTGAGATAGTGTATGAGTGAAACTGGAGCTGCTACCTTTCAAACTGGAAATAAGTCTGGAAATTAGACAGTTGTGTGGATAGTGCATGTAAGAAAGAGAGCCCTTTTGAAAAGAGTCACTGAGAGATCCCTGTAGCCCCTAGAAACCCCAAGAGAATCTAGTTTTTACCCTTCCGAAGTCACCACCTATTGATATCAAGCAATATCCATCTACTATCTATCTTATCCTTAGATTAGAAACCCTTTGGACCTGTGATCAGAGTTTTGGCGGAGAAAGGAGAGGATGTTTGCAGCTTTTGGTTTTTCTTTTTTTTTTTTTTTTTTGGCATTCTGTATTTCCATCACAAGATCATGACCAAAAATATCAGGTACAACTGTAATGATAAACATACCTAAAACAATTATAATGAGATAAATATACTTAAAATTGGCCAGAGGTTTAAGTCTCCTGAGGTATAGCTTCTTTTATGGAAGTGGCTTATTTTCTGGGAGTTACAGTGTTTTACTTTAATCTTTTCTTCGGAGAAGAAGACCTACATATAGTATAAGCTAATTATTTAATCTAAGAAAAACATTGACCCCAAAAATGTTATTAAAAATTCCATTTCCATAATATGTATTGTGCTAAATATTATTGCTAGCTACTTTGGTCAGCCAAAATCTTTTCACTTCCAGATGTGATCTCTCATGGAGGAATTTAATGGGTTCCAATTCCATCTGTTCCTTTTACTGTGGATGTAAAAGCCCATTTTAGTGATGACAATCAGCCCAAAATAAAGAGCAAAATACAGAGTACAAAAAAAATGTGTTTGGCCTTAAAGGAACTGTCTCATTTTTTGAAAGCCACATACTGAGCAAACAAAAGGAAAAGTATCTGTTGATGTAATATTTATCACTCAAATCAGTAATGTTGCAATGATCAAAGGAAATATATTTACCAGTAGGGCGCTGGGTATAGATGTTGTTTGAGTTTGAAAGCAGGAACAGTAAAATATTGAATTCTGAATACAATCTTAATACATTATACTCTTTTGACAAGATCTCTACCCTGTTATAATTCTGGTAGAAATGAAAATATTAATGTAAGCACCAAAAGCATAACTTCTGAAAGAATATTCTTTTCTAAAAAAGAGAAGATAAGGCTTTGCATATTATGCTTTCATGAAAATTCAGCAATTCCAGTGCTATGACAAAACAATAAAAAAAGAAATGTCTTTTTCTTTGAACTTTTGCTTTCATTTTATGCAATCAAAATGTATCAACATTTAGTAAAGAACAAGAAAGTCTTTCTAAAGGACACAGTCTCTGGTTCACTGTGGTAGATAAGTCTCACCCAAATCTTGCTTTAGTTTCTTCTCTTGTAACACCTCTTCCAGAGAAGGTAAAAGTACATCCATTTACAGGAACATTTACAACTATGGTTGAATATGAGGCCATGATGATACAGAAAACTTGAGAAAATAGGTAGAAATGAAGACTTTGATTCTATTTATGTTGAAGTAGCTGGATCAAAGCTTTTTCCAAATCTATGATTCCAAATTCTTTTTTTATTATTTCTTTTATTTTTTACTCTAAATTAATTATGAATTTAAAGCTGGTATCAGTAGGAGTAGGAAAGGCAGGAGCTGTGACTGATAATTTGAGATTTCTCTAAGTAATATTTTCTCTTCCTATTTCCCACTATTAAACCGATTTTGTAGAAAACCTAATTGTTTTGTAGAAGTTACATTTCCACTTGAAAAAAAAGTAGTAAAATGAGAATGTCTCCTGCAGATTGTTCTTTTCAAAGTTATGATACCTCTCTTATGATACCTCTTCAAAGTTATGATATCTCAGGCTGTGGAAGATAGTTCAGTGTCTCAAAGACCTCAAACAAGATCTCAGTAATTTTGTGAATTAGATACTGAGTCATGACAAATCTCATGGGTTTCTGAATTGCTGAATATTGTTAGAAGCAAATTATGAACCAGTGATTTAGTCATACTTTACTTTTTCTCTTTCCCCTTTTAGATAAACAGTAAGGATGCTCAATCACATAGTACCAAAAATCATGCATAAATTTTATCCTTTACATGATTTTTTTGGCAGAGTCTATTTTTTCAGACCCTGGAAAGACTGGAGTACCCAAGCTTCAATGCAAGTTTCCCAATGTTCAACAATTTCAGCATTACAGATAAAGCTATATATAACTTCCAGTCAAAATGTCATGAGAATCCAGAGGATTTTGAGCAATTTCTTTTCCTAATAAAGCAGCAAAACATTTAATTTTTCCTGCTTTATAATTTTAATATAATTTTATTATAAAAATTTTATTCCAGATAATTCCACAAACTTATGCCTGAGCATATATTACCTGTACCAACAACCTTCATTTACTGCCATGCAAAGTGAGAGTAAAATGTTCTTGCTCTGATTTCAATAGATTTTATACTATTCCTGAATGGAAAAATCTGTCATAAATTTCATCCACTGGAAACAAATGAAAATACAGTAACAAAATACGTATCCACAGTATGTCCTTGCATCTGTCTTTATCATGCTCTGGAGGAGCAACATTCCCATTGGTTTATGTAGAACCAATTGCTGAGAAGTTAAATGCTCTTCCAACTTTACACAGGAAACCTCTGCTAGAGCATATACTGATTTTCTAAACTAGAAAACTAACCATCTTTTGTATCATGGCTGTATATGTGGTAGGGCTAAGAAAAACAGTTTGTGATGGGTAGACTTCCGTCAGACTTCCAGATTTATTTTAGATGTTTGATTTTTTCAATAGGTATATATAAAATATATTTAATTTTCTCCTTAAGACTAAGACTATGAAATACTCAGTCTTATTGCAATTAAGGGATGGATGAATAGAGGAGCCACAAATGGAAGAGAGAGAGCAGTGCTATTGAGTCATGGCAGGAGGACAGTCTTCCCCCTTCATAGTGTCAGAGCGTTGGAGTCAAGCATATTTGTACCCCTCCAAACTCCGAGCACACCAACTCCAGAACTTCAATGGGTGTAAGGAACATAAGGGAATCCTACCACATCTTGCATCCAGGATCCTACAGTTTTTTGCTTTCTGATGGGAAAGAGCCTCATCATTCCCTGCCACCAAAACCCTTGCACACAGTTTTAAGAGATCTTGAATACTGCTGGGTCTCCAACAGCAGGACTTAAGCAATGATCCTGCTTCATCTTAATGCCACCACACTCATACTAGGGATATGATTATACACCTTCTGCTCACCTCCCCAAGAGTGGCAGGAAGCCTCACAGTGTGCTCTCACCACTGCTATCAATCACAACAGTTTTTCTGCAATACAGAAGATGCTGCCTTGCCAGGCACCTAGCTGATGAGATCACTGCTTAATAGGCAGCCTACTGTGGACCAGTCCCACTTGGCTAACGTCTACAGAAGATGCATTTCACCCAAGTTAAAGAAAGTGGCAATCTCTGCCTCACAGAAAGGGCTCTGTTATCTACAATCTTCCTCACAGCGGTTGACCAAACTATCAGGGCTTTTTCTTTTCTTCAAGGAAAAAAATATATATATTAAGAAGATTGTGCTGTTATACATAACATAAAGGTTCGATGAAATACTCAAAAGCACAGCACACAGCTCACTCTTCCATCTCTTGCTGTTTTAAAAATAAAATGTATTTTCAGGAACAATATGGTTAATGTTACATTAAACCTAACAATATTTCTGAGTGTAACCTTGCTAATGCCATACAAACTTTTAAAATAAAATCAGAGGGGAAACAAACAAGATCATAATCAAAGGATTATCTTTTTTTTTTTTTTTTTGTAAACACACCTTTTTTTTTTTCCTATGATTTTTCAAGACAGGACAATAGCCATTTCAGTCATCAAGACAGAGTTGCACTTTTCTCCAGGTAATCCATAATGCTTCAAGTCCAATGAAGAGCTCATGATGTGCTCATGCACATCCACAAGCATTTTTTTCTTCTGTGTTTTCTCATCTTATTCACAGCAGGCCTTCAAAAGCTAGTGGCCTACAGAACCAGTAGTATAAGACAACTTGTAATCTAAAATATACAAGTACAGACAGTAGCATTTGGCTATTTTTTTCAAAAAAGATAAGCTCCAGGTAATGAAGAGTGAAGCTACTGGACTAGTCTTTAAGAGGGACCTCAGTAACTCTCCTAATCGTCTAGCAAGTGCTACCAATACATGGAAGAGAGATTTTAAAATGTATCATCTCCTTTAATGACTTAAAGCAGTGACAAATTATTTCATCCACCTCCATGAGCTATGACTCAGTTTTAGCAGTCACTGCATTGGAGAATATCATCACAGCTCCAACCATTTGCTGATGCTCACTTAAACACCGAGGAAGCCATGGCCTTTCAAAAGCCATTTTCCCCCTGATCTCTGGTGTCAAAGATAGGAACATTTTATAAATATGTGAGCAGGGATTAGAAGAAGGCAAAATAAGGGAAGGAAAGGAAAGGTAAGACAAATATATATGTGTGTGTGTTTGTATTTATATATACACACATACACATACATACATATACAGCACTTTATGCTCAAAAAGTACTAATTAAAGTCAAATAGAACTTTTCAGAAATCACAGATTTTGGCAAAGCAATGTGAAAATTTCCAAATAATGCACTTATTTTTTTTCTTTGATCAGAACTATTTTAAACTAAATACACCTACTGTAAATGATGCAAACAAGCATGTAAACAGATCAAGAGTTTCTTTGTGCTTTGATGAGATAAAGAGAAAAAAAAATCCCTCTGGGTCAACTAAAAAAGAGTTTGAATATTTTGGTGTTTGCAGTCTCTGTCTTCCGCTTTTCCTCCTTTAAAATGTCTCTTTTTCTATTATTTCTGCTCCTCTTTGACTTCACACACCTCCTGCAATCTTTCCAAGGCAAATAGAAACCATGCAAGGCCTCAGGCCAACTTCTTGACCCCTCAGCTCAAACCAGGACAGATATCAGGGAAATCAAGCTGTCCACACCATCACTTTCAAAGCACTGCATTGCCGTTGCAGTACAATCACATTATGTAACAGTAGTTGGCAAAAAGCAGTTAATGCTGGAAAAGAATTTTCTGAATAACAACACAGACATAATAACATTGCGCTAGCAGATCCTGACTGACAGAAAGAGACAGGTCTTCCTATTAAGAGAAAACATGAAAGCTAGTGAGGATGACAGTGATAATAATACTGTAAAGCTCAGCTCCTGGCCTTTTACATTTTAGAGATGATAAAATTCTGTGACTCTTTTTTTAAAAAAATATTTCAATTTGAAATACTTAATCTAATTAACTGCTTACCCTCAAAGGAACTTGCTTAGTGTTTGTATTTTTTTTTCCAGTCCATTTTCACCTGCTCTCCTGGAATAGCCAAAGATGATATGATTCTCGGAACAACAACAACAACAACAACAACAACAAAAAAAAAAAAAAAAAAAAAAGCAGAGAGAGACAGAGGAGGGAGAAAAAGCCCAGTCACTTTCTTGATAGATTTCTATTATCAAAGTAGGATTTCCAACCTGTTTGCAGAAGAAACCTAACAGGATAAACATCACAAAATACAAACCTGTACTCTTAGGCGGGCTTAAATATGCATATATATATACATATATACATATAAAATGTATGTATAAGAAATGAGCATTATGTCTCTGATCAGTTGTCAGTTTCCAATTGCTGCCTCCATGTACTCACTTCTACTGATTATAGACGGAAATGGTTAGTTCCTGGAAAGGTGCCATTTTTTCACCTTCCAAATGAAACGTTTTGATTTTTCATGTTGAAGTAACACTTCATTTCTAAATTGTGCTAATTTTAGAAAACCAATTGACAAATTGGGTGCCCTCTGCAGTCTATTGACAAATTGCATTCCCACCTGCCTGCTTTTTGTGCACATAATTATTTTTCTCCCAGTTTGGAGGCACTGTGTGGGTCTTTAGGCTAGTGGTGAGGAACAGTGGGGTCTGCTCCTGGCTCCATCCTCACCATAATCATCTGCATTATTCCCTTCTGCCTGAGTTTTCCCTTTCTCTAACCAGGAGCATACTCTCCTGAGAGCAGAAAACATCTCTCAATATGTATTTGAACAACACCCGTCACTAAAATGTATGAACTGCTTTCATTTTTGTCTGAACTGCTACTATCCAAAGTCCTCAGAACAAAAATTCAATATTTTGAATCTCCAAAATGCAACTATCAGCAACAGAGCTCTGAACAGTATTCCATAAATCAAAATCCTAACAAACATAAGCAAAGCACTCTGCTTCCCTCAACAGTACTAAAGGGGCAAAAAGATTGTCCTTCTTCAAGAGTACTAAAGGGTCAAAAAAGATTGTGTTTGCAGGATGCTCAGAATGTCAATAAATCTGGGTTATGCAGTTCCAGCTAGAGTCTGAATTACAAGCCTAAAAATGACCCTCTGACAGTTGCCTCTGTTAGTGCGGATGTGCCACCAACCGCTCCTCGATCTTAGTTGGCCCATCACATAACAGCAGCTGAGTCCAGCTCCTGCTACAATGCCTTTAATTGAACTTGCAGAACTAGCTCAAGTGAGGTACCATCCCCCATAATCTTTGCAGAGAATCTGAAGAATCAGAAAGACTGGTGCAAAACCTGGCGTGGAGAATCATCACCATCACACAGCTAGAGTCAGACTCATTTTATCTTCTTTCCTTCTTTATCTCAGAGTTCTTTGCTTGCTGCAATTCTTCTATATGATGAATCATAAAGGGTGTCTAAAACTAAGATTCTTGAGTAGGAAGTTCTCTTGGGATATGGAGCTTCATATATGGAGATTCAAATATCCTTAACAGTGAAGAGCCCATATCTTTTCTATCTAAGTAAATGCCATTATGTAAGAAATAAATGACCCACAACATTTTTATGACAAATGTAGTATGCCTGGACAGAGTTAGTCAGAGTTTGAACACAGGAAAATAAATTTAATGACATTTAAGTATTCTCCAGTTGGGAGGATTTCTCATGCTTTGTTCAGAGCTTCAGAAACAGAACTCTGGACTAAGATATTCATATTGAGATGCAGCATCCAACTGAGGTATCTCAAACACTTTCTGAGACATAAAGACTTCAGTTTACCTGCTTTCCCAATGCAGGTGATCTGACAGAGGCGAATAAATTACTTTTAGATCTCCCAAGCAAAAAAGTCAAGACAGAAGAGTAGGGAACTTCTCTTAATTGGCATTTACAGATTTAACTATGTGCAAATACCTCATGAAAAATGCTCAGGGTAAAAGAGTATCCAGACTCTCACATAAGTACCTAAAAGCAATAGACTGGGACATCTTAGAAGGTGTTCACAGTCTTTCAGAAAACAAACAGGACTCAGTGCTTTTAAAAGTGTGGCTAAAGAGTCCTAAGAGAGGCAAGATCTCTGAGGGAAAATCATTCCCTCTCTATCACAGGTATGCTCAATTGAGGCACAGCAAAGATGTAGAAAGTCTTAGCCATGTCCTTCATGAGCTCTGTTCCGATCTCCTCTCTGCCCTCCTCCCTGCCTCCTCTTCCAGCAGCCTGCTGCTTCCCCACATGTGAGAGCAGGCTGCAGCACAGAGCCAGAGACCTGGGCATCTGCAGAAGCCAATGAGCTGTAGAACCCAAGCAACAGATGGGTGGCGGGGGTTCATAAACCACAGAATCCTTATGACTGGAAAAGACTCTCCAGATCATTGAGAAAAACTGTAAGACCCTCAACACCATGCCTGTTAGACCATGTCCCTAACTTCCTCATCTACATGTTTCTTGAACACTGTGAGAGATGGTGACAATGTCTTTCCAATTATTTTAATAGAAAATTGATTGGACCCACTGGTTTCTTTCAAATTGAAATAAAGTATGTAGGAATCCTTCGTTAATTTACACAAACAGTAAATAAATAATATATTTAGTATAAATAAAATTGATACTGAAACGGATTGAAGTAGTAGATGGGCTTTCCGCTAACCTTTAGAGAAAAATGAATTTTAGTTTAGATATCTCTTTCCAGAGTGGTCAAAATTACATGAAAACAGGCATGATTATGCAGATGACATTGCATTTTGTAACAAAATGCAGCAAAATCTCAACTTTTGTTAGCAAAAAAATGTATATATATGTATTTTTCAAACTTGGAAGAGCAAAATGTTCCAATAAACAAACAGAATAGGGAAAATATTCATCAAAAATTCTCAACCAAAACTGCTGAACTCAGTTTGCCCTGTACAAACATCTACCTGAAGTTTACCAGATAAAGTTTTTTGGTTTTGTTTTTGTTTTTTTTCTAGAATAAGATAACATTTTATAGAAAAATATTTTATATAGAAACATAATGATGATGCCAGCTGAACAATTCAATGGATAGAGATCTGGATTTTTATCTCATCTGTATTTTTGAGTCATAAAACTTTGAACAAAAGGTAGAAGTGTAGTCTGTAATCGGACTTTAGATATCTACAGATATATGTCCTCATGGGTCTATTCCTCTAGACTATTCTCTAGAATTTATGACTGTTTGACCTACCTATTTTCAACATTTACCTTAGAAAGAGGTGTCATGTCTCCACAATGCTTAATTCTTACTACTGACTATAAAGACATTTTAGACATCCTTATGTGCGTATGTAAACCTTACTGAGAGTAGACTCTCTCCACTTTTTAACTTTCTTCTTTCTTCTCTGGAAGACAAGCAGCACATGGTCAGTCCTGACTCTGACCTTTAACTGACAGGGAATTGCTGCAGGCTGAGCAGGTAAATAGTTTTTCTCATACCATTGGGATATACCTTTAAGCTCTTTGAGATAAGGATACTGTTAGTTCAAGAAAATTCTAGTCTTGATGAACATTACAGTGGCAATACGTATATACTTCCAATGGCAATATGTATATACTACAAGCTTTAAAATGGCTGAAGGGATATTTAGCAGAAGTGTTATTCTTTTTTGCAGGAGCCATTCTCCAGAAAGTTTCCAGCTGTGTCACTTTGATACAGCTGTCACTATATTTTAAGGTTTTTGTTGTTGTTGTTTTTCCTACAAGTTCCATACACAGGAGCAGAGAATTATGATGCTTTTCCTCAGGATTCAGCAATACTAGCATTAACTATTTTTGCTCCATTGCCCTCTTGAAAATGCTGAGCATTCCTCCTAACTTCCTAGTTTCACTCAAGCTATTAGGAAGCAATTAATCTCTGGTAATCAGCATGCTTGTTATACTACTCCCCTTCCTGGACTGCTCACATCAGCCAACCTCTTCTGCTGGTGGTGACACTGCATGTCATTCAATTTCTCATTTGCCTCTCACCCTAGTTGGCCTAAGCCTTTATCAAAGTAATCCTAGAGAGCCTCAAAAGCCCAAGAGTGTCAATATACATGAAGAATATCTTCCTAAAGATTAGGTTGTGTACAAAACCATACATGGAGCCATTTGCTTTCTCAGACTTCCCTATTTCTGAGCTCTGGATATTTGCAGCATGCAAATTCATTCCTAAACCATTATGAGTTGCTTATTTTCTTCCAGCAGAAACAGTTAAAAATCTGGTCGCTCTGACTTTTTACCCATATCCATCTTTGTCTTCAGTTTTACGGTAGAAAACCTGTTCATTGATTACTAAGCCTGACACAATGATATTGCTTACAGTTAAATATGAAAACAATGTAGTGTCTGCAAAAGTTTGTATGTGTTGTTTGTGTGATTTAATGATGGGAGTCGAGTGAGAAGAAAGTGTTTTTGTATCTCTCTTCATCAAACTATTGTATAGGAGAAGAATCTATTTCTTCAGCCTCTTACTTTTACACCACATCAGCTCAAGCCTTCCCTGACCACCTAATAGATCTTTTCCATCTCTAATTTCTGAGATTTATTTGCTGATACCCATGGCGAAGGAGGAGCAAAGCAATAAAAACAATATATGACTGCTAAATAGCTGGATTTCGATTCTAGTCATGTTTGAACATTTTATTGCTGGATAGTAATAACATTTTTATGAATGTTTGCAGATTACATATGTCTCATCACCTTGTTCCTCATAGTGTGGAATTGTAAACAAAATATTTTATATGGGTCCTTGCTATAAAATTTTAAATAAATCAGGTTCCTCTCCTCTCCTGATTAAATATACTCTTGATAAAGTTTGTTTTCAGTTTTCTAGGATGAAGATCCAAATTCACTGCCATTTCTGTAGTCCTCATACCCAGGTGTAATATTGTAAAAAGAGAGAGGTCTTAAAGCTGCTGAATGTTCTCTGATAAAGCAGAACTTTTTAATACAGGAACAGAAATGTACTAACACGTAGGTCTTGAAGTGGAGATAACTGAATGAACGGGCAAAGGAAGTCTTATCTGTTTGCACCTGTCTGAGTAGCCATCTGTGATCAGAATTCGTTTTCTGGTCTGGCCTTCAGGCAGTGAAGCAGAACAAATTCCATCTCAAGGCAATTATGAGATTCCAGTATAGTCATAAGATCCTGATTCAAAGCCCTTTGAAGTCCAACTTCAGCCTCCCTTGGCTTTGTTGTCATCTTAATCAAAGCTCTAAATATTTCACTACTTTTACTTATCCTGAGTTCCCTTGGATTCTGAATTTAGCCCTGTGAAAATGCAGACATAGACAGAGGTGTGATTCATCTCTGCTGCTGTAAACTCAGTTTGGTTCCTACTTAGAAATATGGCTAAATGATTTTGATTGACCTCTTTCAGCTGGAAAGGTGAAAGAGTCGACTTTGAGGGCTGTTGCATTGGCTGTTATAAGGCCGAGGAGAACAGCTGTATCTTGATTTAGTTTGTGCAAAGTCAATACCTGAAAGTTTTTAAATTAAAGTTCTTCCTGGCATAGATTCAGATCATTTAACTTTAGGCATGTATCTAGGGAACCTAATTGCTCTAGGTTCCACATACAAGCTATTGATAAAGACAGACCCCTCTAGAGGGTAACTAAGACCTCTTAACATCCTAATTGCCTAGTGGAGGTGCCTATCTACCTGCATTAACTGCAGGAATTTAGTAGAGTGATGACCCTTCTAATGCAAGCACATCAGTTTGGTGCCCAAAATTCTATGGGACAATATAAGACCTAGTTTTAGGCTGTCATCAGACATTAGCCAGGACTCAGGCTCCTTCTGTCCTGAGTGAGCAGCAACAAAGGACTAGACTAAAAGAATGCAGAACTAAAACAATATTTGACATTTTTCCTTCAGAGTCCTGAAAAACTGAGCTTCTAAGTTTTTTTTTTGTTTTTTTTTTTTTTTTTTTTTATCCTAAAACAACTTTCCTGGCACCCCCACAATAAGGGAAAGACATAATACCATGAACTGTCAGCTGCCAGCAGGCAAATAGAAAGCAGAGCATTATATAGCTAATAGAGGATCCATATAGCCTGAGAATACGGCTTGTAAAGAAGAACAGGGTAGGATAGACTAGCTGCAACTCATAAGGATCTCAGTAGGACCATACAGCATTGATTTTTTTTCAATTTTTGTGTCTTATACTTTGTTTCTCTCAGATGTGAAATATTCTATCATTCTTTTTTCTTTTTTTTTTCTTTTATTTTTTGTCAGGAGCGTTATGTCTATGCTGACAAAGCCCATGCTGTCTATTTGGTCAAAAGGATTTCTGTAGAAAAAGAAACATTTCTATTGTTCCTTACTCCCACTCATAGCATTAACAAGAGCAGGATAATGGATCGCTGTGTATAAGCAATGCCCTTCATATAAAAATGCATATAGAGTACAGAGATTCTTACTTGCTAACAGCTACAAACTCTTTCTATATTGACATCTTAATATATTCTTGGCAACTTTCATCAATTCTCAACAACAAGCTGTGTCCTAGACTGATGCATTCATGTCTCAAACTCTACTGGAAGCAGAATAATGTGGTATACAAAGTAGATGCAAGGTCTCTGATCTGTCCATTTTTACATTAAAATCCAATTCCAGCTCTATCAAAAATCTTTGCAAATTCTGCTAAACAATATACTGAAAGACTGAAAAATACAGGAAGGAAAAGAACTTCATAAAGCTGTGTGTTTCTTGAACTTGACTTTTAGCTCTTTTCCTTAATCATACCTAGAATTGTTGGGCTATTTGTGATGTTTTGATGTTGACCATTAATTCATAATAGGAAATTCAAGGCCAAACCTGTCAGAATAAGAATGTGTGGATGCGCTATTCACTTAAGCGCCAGTTGCGCAATTTTGAATTAGTAACTCATTCTAGAACATGCATTAAAATGAATATGAGTAAATATTCACTAAGGCGAAGTGAAGATGGAAAAATTTGTCTCATTTTCTCACCTTGCTAGATACAGTCTCATAAAACCAGGGAAATCAGAACAGCCAAACACTGCAGAGATCGTCTCAGACATTTTCTGCAGCTGCTTGTACTCTGCTCTCTAAAGGTGTCTAAAGCAGCCAAGCCCCATAGGTCTGAAACAACAGGCTTATGTCATCCTCAGAGACCAACCTGCAAACTAATGGAATCTCTGTGTGGCTGGCAACACTGTCCAGATACTCTCAGGAGCTTCATGTTTTTGGCGATTCATAAGAATCTTCCTTGGTTTTAATCCTTTCCTGTTATTATAATGAAATTACATGAAATTTTGAAGGCTTTTTTTCATAGTGAGGTTCTCTTTTATTTATGCTGCAAATATATATATATCAAAACTAAGCAATTAGGAAATCCAAGTGGCAATGTGCTGACAAAAATAGATTCTTAACTAACTAAGGTAAGACAAGTTAGTTTCAGCGACATTAACGGTGGTGGATTTACATCAGCTTAGGAACTATACCAAAATGCCAGTTCCAGCTAGGATACGGATTATGTATTTATGCTATCAAAATACTAACCTGTACCACCATAGCATTTGTACTCCTGCATATGCAGTTCCTATTGGCTGCACAACACTCACACCAACTCACGGTCTTTCAGCAGAGTTTATTATGTGATGCTTTACAGGTGTTAGAACCTCGGTATACACAGTTCATTATGCAGTGTGTTTCAACTACAAGTTGCTGATGATTTAGCTCAGGTTTTCTACTCCTAATGCCATTTCAAGAAGAAGGAGAGAAAAACACCACTTATTTCAGAAGGAAAGAGAAATACCTTTACAAGTCACCAAACTATGCTTATATTAACTGTCTAGAATGACTATAGAAGCTTATAGCTGATCATCATAAGATGATCATAATTTGCTGCTGGCATTCTGCATCAAAGTCAAAAAATAGGATTCATGAGGCTAACAATTTTTAGATCCTTCCATGAATGGTATAAATGACCTTTCAGGGAGTTTGGTGTGACTCTGTGACAATCACACCAGCCAAAGTACATTTCTACTGCATTTGAGTTGAGCAATATCAGGTTACTCTCTAATTCTGACCTATCATTAATCACTGCAGAGCCAGTCACAGGAAAAAAAAAAAATATATATATATATATATATATATATAAGCAATCAGATAGAAAGGTCTGGAAGGAAAGAGGCACCATTGCCTGACAGAAGCAGAAATAAGAGCTCTGGCAGGTTGTTTAAATTCGGAAAGCCCTCTTTGTCTAGCCATGCTCTCACAGCAAAGAGGATCAATAGCAAAAAATCAAATGCATTATCTTTGTTTACATCCTAAGCACAACAGTGTGAAAATCCTCACCAGGCTAAGGAGCCCGACAGCAAGTGATGGATGCCCTGTTTAAATGATGCCTTTTGAAAGCTTTCACAATGCTCTGACAGAGAGCTCACTGGAGAATAAATGACTTTCCTTTAAATTACAAGAGCATGGGTTGAGGAGACGGACAGTGTGAATGTCGCACTATAAACTCAATATATTCTACTGCTTCTGGTGCTAAAGAGCAATTGTCAGTGGTGAAAATAGGCCCAAGATTCTCTTTGACCCAAGGAAGTTTTGGTTATCAGTAATGAGAAAGTTAAGATATTTTATTTGAATTATTCTTTTCTGCTTACAGAATATGCTTGCAATAAACAATAGAAATGTGCTTGAGGCTTGAATTTGCTATGCTGGCAATCCATATAAAAGTAATACATAAAAATCAAATGCAAGCACTCAAGTGTACACAGTGTGTTACTCCTAAGTGCATAGTTGCATAGTGAGAGTGTACTGGTATAGTTATTTATTATATTAAAAATGTTACGAAGCTTTGAAATAATATGTGAAATATCTAGAGATAGGAGTATTTTACAGAATCTTTTATTACTTATATTTTATGTACCCAAGAAAGATCGAAATTCAGCCTTCCCTCACGTCCATCCTCTGTGTACTTGGGAGACTTTCAGGTATCTCTCTCTGTTCTCCCTTCTTCACAAGGGCAAGTTGCTCTCTGACTAGCTGTTCTCTAGTCAGAGAATATTTCACAATCTCCACAATCTTCTATTGTGAAATCTTCCATTTATTAAGTAATATTTTGTCTTGAACAATGAACTAATGAATGAACTAATACTTTTAAATCAGTTTGCACATCCTTTGGACAATAATGGATTTAGCTCAGTAAAAAAGATGCAATAAGTAGACTTATTTTTTTTCTTTAATCACTTTGTCCCTTGTCTGAAATAACACAGACAAGAATGAAAATGTTCAGGGTGTTTTAGAAATACCAGGTTTGCTTACAAAAATCTGTGTCTACTTTTGAAAATATTAATCTAAGTATGTAAAACCTAAATTCACCAAAAAGCATAAAAGAAAGACTTAACTTTATATGTGTTAATAATCTTGTCTTTGTTTGGCTAAGCATGTCAGTGTGCCTTTAATTATGTTGAAAAATTAATCTCAGCCAAGCAAAAGTGTTTTGAAATATTTTCCAAAACTTTGCTTTTCACTTAAGTCACAGGATGCACCTCGATCTCAAATTCTAATATTACTTCTGGACTACACAGTCTACCTTATAGTTGACATCAGCATCCTAAACTTACATAGAAATAAGCCTAAATACTTTATGTGCCTACTCAGGCAACCTTCCATACCTTGCTTTTCCGATAAAGTTATTGCAAATGGAATTGGTCTGTCTCCACTTTAATCAAGGGAAAAAGCAAGACAAGTTGGAAAGCAGTGGGAATGAACTGTGCAATTTGTTGACTACTGCAAATCCTGCTCCATAATTATATTTCTTTCTATGGGAGTTATTTGAATTCACTTAGTAGTCAGAGCACATCATTTTTCTCAAAAAAAGAAATTTACAATTGAAGGTAATGGGGTGTTAATAAAATATAAATCTGCTGGCTGTTGAGGCTCATGGATAGTAAAACAGACAATTATTGCTCTGAATGTTCTACTGAAAAATAAAATGTTGTTGTCTTTGGAAGTATTTGCTCAAACCATGTTATTTGTTTTGCTCAGAATTTGCAGACCTGCATTATTGGAAAAGTTTTCTGTTGTTTTTTTTTTTGTTTTTGCTTTCATCAGAGAATTGAAAATCTTTGAGCCCTGATATATATGGAAGAGAGGAAAAGATCTTCAAAATGCAGTTTAATTATTTTATCTGATGGTCTCCCTGGATAGGGTATCTTTTCTAGTTCCCTGTGATGTGTTTTTATGAGTGGTAGGCAGTGAGTGTCTTTGCAAATTCCATTATGAGAACTTAAGGTGGGACTAATGAAAGAAGTGAGAAGGTATTTGGTTTCAGTTTCTTTTTCCCATCATTTAGTCAGAACAAAGTGAGCAACATAAAGGAGCTTAAATTTAAGAAACCAAGCAAATCCTGCATATGAGGATGTTCATGAATTTGTCTTGCAGATAGTTCTTGCTCAGTCTTCAGTGCCTCACTCTGCTTGTACCACAGTGGCAGTTTGAATTTTCACTCAAATTTGTTTACAAAGCACATGCACAGGCTATCACAAACCACTCCCCCTCACCCCCACCCCCCCAAAAAAAAGAAATGCAAAAGCAAATGCAGTCTTTATACGTACCTGAGAGCTCTAATTTCCTTGAAATAATCCCTAAAAATAGTCCTTCCAAACTCAGTATTTGAGGACCAGGAGCCAAGCCAAGGGTATTTCCATCCTGTTAATAGTTATACACTGCTGTTTCTGTGTATATTAACTGTAACAGAGAGGATTTATCATAAGTACGTGTAAAAGTGCTGCACTGTCAAATGTTTTATGGAGTATGAAATTATAAGTGTCAACACAATAATAGTACGAAGGGGATTGTAGTATAGTTAAGAGTGATCAAATTCAATAAATACACACAACTGCCTGGATCAGTCAGCATCATAAAAACAGGGAGTTAATGTTGGTTGCATCTCCAAGCAAAGAGGGAAGAAAAAAAGCATAGAAGAATTATTTGAGTCTAGCAACAATGTCCAAACAATGTTCCTTCAGTCTGAAGCTCTGACTAAAAACTTTTTAAAGACAATGGGATTCCTTCCTTTGGTCTAGATAATTGAAAACAGAAACATAATGGAAGATGACCTATGACAATTGCATTCTCATGGTGGTCTTAAAATTCAAAATCTCATAATAATATTGCAATTACAAGCCTACAGGGAAATCAGAAAACTGTCTTTGTGCTTCCTCTCAAACTGAATACTAGCTATGTCTGTGGCCATGCATTTCATTTTCAAGGCAAGCAGTATCAATTTCACAAAATGCAGATGAATGATGTAATATATTTTTATACTTACCCATTTATTTTACGATGAAGGTCTTTAAGGAAAGTGATTCAGGATCCTACAATGCAAAAATCTGCAGTTTTGAGTCTAGATTACTACAGCCATAGATTAACATTTCAAAAGCCCTCATAAGCACATGAAAGTACATAAAACCAGAAAATACATCACATGCATTCAGTTTCACATGTCAAGTTTCAGACAACCAAAATGCTGATCTTCAATGACTTCAATGACTTTTTGTGAAAACACCACTCAATAGGCCCCTACCAGACCCCAAACACTTTTCATCACAAAATTATTTCTGAGAGCAGAGACAATGATAGTATTATACAATAATACTTTGCTGAATATGTGCTACATTCTTCATTTATTTACGGCATATTTAGAAAAAGAAATCCAAGGTGGATTATGTTCTAAACTAACTTTCATCTTACCACAGTATATTCATTCACTTAGTTTCTAACAGATCAGCCTACTGACTTCTTGCCTGAAGTCTTGTAGAAAAAATACTTCAATGGGTTAAATTTATAGTAACAGATGCTAAAGATATCCTTAGTGTACAGGAGCCCATTTCTTAATGTAGGATAGTTATAATTAAACTTCTATAGGCAATTGCTTCATTCCATTTCCTCCATCTCACTACTGCCCTTAGATATATTGAAGGTGTCTCTGCCTATGAGTTTAGAATTCAATCATGGTGTAAGCACAAAAATCTTCTTTCCACTTGGTCCACAAAAGTGGATAAATGATATTCATCCATTGTCTTCAATAGAATTAATTTTAGCACTTAGTTAGAGCAGAGAAACTTGAATGCTTTTACACATATTCATCACATTTTTGAAACTGGTCTTTTAAAACCTGTACAGATTTTTTTTTTTTTCATGAAAACCTGCTGTGAAAAATCACATTCACAATTATACCAACTTAGTGCCAACACAAATAATATTTTCCTTACTAAAGAATTCAGAGCAGAACTGCAAATGTCCTGTACCGAGTTACCGAAATGGAAGCACTCAGTTCAGAGTCTGCCACTGGTGATTTCTGTCTTTGCATCTGTGCAGGAGCTGTTAAGATTTCTTTAATTATTACTTACACTATAATACAGTCCACAGAGAAAAATTAATTGCAAATTGTATCCATCTTACAGAGAAAGTAATACCAGCTAGGATAAAAGCTGATGCTTTTCCAATTAAAACTTCTGTCAGTAAAGTGCAGAATGTGATTGCAAATGCAAAAAAGCAGTTTAACTTTAGCTCTCCTGCAAATACACCATGGATTGGATATGTGAACACCATCTGTCCAAATACTGGCCAAACTAATCTTTTAAATAATTATATAGATTCAAACACAGCCAGGATGACATGCAGTATAATCATGTTTCAAGGTTCTTCGAAGACAAGCAAAATCTCAGTTTATCCTTTGTGGGCTAAGCCACGAAGTACTTCCCTAGTATTTATTTAACCCGCTGTTGTTCCACTCATTGGCAGTATGTCTCATGAGCTCAAGTCAAAGTTAGAACAGAGTTGTATCTGCAGTGCTGTTAAACTGCAAGATTATTTTAGTCCCAACAACCAGCTCAACTGTTAGTAATTGTCTTAGTTCCCACAATGCCATTTTGACATTATCAAAATGAGGTATTGATTATCAAAGGTATCTTTTGAATAAGCAAATTACTGGATGAAATAGAAAGTCCTGAACTATTTTGATCCCCAAATTATTGCAAAATGAATATAAAAAATAGTTTACCAACTGAGTTACAGTTGTGTGAAATTAAAGGATCGTAACAGTTTGCAAGCTTTTCTAGTGAGGGAATCTCAGCCCCTTGTAGGTCTTGCTGATCCAGGATTTCACTCAACACTCCCAAGTACACAGCTACAGATAAATCAAATAACACCTGCAACAAAGTTGTAAAATCATAATAAGATATTTTATAGAGAAGGTGTAGGATCTTGACTTGAATCTGCTACTCCAAATAATATTTGTCTAGTAGGAAAAATATTGCATAGCACAGATCTTGAAGAGGTGATCAGCTTTCATTTACATGGAGCTATTTTGCCAAGTCAGCCACCATTCAGGGCTCCACCATTTGTGAAAAAAGGTTTAGTTTAGTGTTGTAGAGTCTGTGTTATTCTGGCAAATATTTAACTGTAGCAATTTCTAAATTATCTACAGCCAAGTTGCATCAGCTGAGGACCTACATCACTAGGTTTATTCTAATTGACAAAAACTAAGCAAAAATTAAGCATGTCTTTAAGAAATAGGAAACTTTTATGTATGGAAATAGCAAAAGCTGGAATTTAAAAGATACATTGCAGTGTATCTTGCCATTAGGCAATCAGGCAGGAGAGATGGAAGAATAAAAAGGGCTTAAAAACACACACTGAAAACCAACCAACAATGACAGCAGATTTTTGTTCTTCACCTAATAGAATTAGTTGTCTTTATTGTCTGTTAGCTATGATGATCAACAAACCATATGGGATGCTTTGATCATTACACAGAAGAGTTATCTTCTATACTGACTTTATGAATGCAGTGCAACCTGACAGGAAGACAAGGAAAAACTTCAAGAAAATGTGTAAAAAAGAAAATATTTGGGTCAAAGAGTTTGGGATCTATTAAATCTTATGACACAGATAATTAATACAGAGTAGCCAGGCAAGAAATCTTTTGTACTTAATTGCAAAGCATGTTCATATTATATTTGGCAACACATTCCTTGCTTGTGGAATTCCCTTCTTCAACATACTCTTTATGCCATGAAAATCACTGGAACTGAAAAAGCCTTAAGCTACAAAAGAAATAGCAAGACTATATGCAACTGTATTACATTGGGTTAATTAAAAATAGTCATCAACAATAATAACCTCTATAATACATTTGAGTTGATAGGGAAAAATCAATTTCCACACAGGGAAAATTATTACTTAACTATCTGGACTTTTTTTGATGAAAGATACACTCTTCTTTCTCCCACTGTAACATTGCTCATTTTGTGACACTATTTGATATCCAATTGGTGTGAAGTAGCAAGACTATTGCTCTTTTCTTATAATGTGCATGGACTCACATGCTTCTACGAGATTCATACTTCTATGGAGTTAATATTCATGTAAACACAAAAAGAATCAGAGTAATGCCAGTATGAAACCTTCATCATCCAGTCCCCCAGAAATATGATATCTAAGGATATAAAATTTGCTATATCACATAGGAACTAAAGGCCCTGACTTCAATGATCTAATAGGCTTCTCTTAGGCCTCAGTATTTGGTCCAGCTTATAGAGCACAGATATTCTCCATTAACATTTACTGACTGTACATGAGTTCCTCATTCCAATTAACACTCTGTTCAGCTGAGGCAGAAATATTGGATGAAGTTATCCATCATTTAATGAATCATTTTGAAAAGGAAAACTGAGGAAAACTGAGTAAAAAATAAAGTTATCATTGACCTGGCAACTGCTTTCACTATATTCTTTTAATAAGAAAAATTGTAAATGGTGGCAGCAAGGACCTTTCTTTTACTAAGTCTGAAATTGTAAGAAAAGTACCTGTTAAAACAGTTGGTTGGCCATTAAATGAATAAAAAGTAGATAATTTAGATCATCATCTGTCTGGTGAAGCCTTTATCCAACAGCCTCACTGGATAAAGTTTTGTGAAACAGTTGTAAAACTGTGTAAAACTGTGAAACAGTTTTCTCATCCTTGGATCTTGAATACTATACCCTTGAATAGGAAGAAAAAAATTCCGAAGAACCTCATGCCATTCACCACTTGCTGATTATCCATTATCTTGATTGCATTACTAAAATTATCATCATGTAATGGAAAGATTACTTTTTATTCGCTGTCAGTTTAAGCGTTCTGGTGTATGCTTCATTCCTCTATATTAGAATGGTCCTTAAGTACTATAGCACATCTTTCTTCCCAATACAACTGTGCTATTTTTGTGGAAACAAATTAACAAAAATGGCTTGGGCATAACCTCTGTCCTTATGCATGATTTATATGGCTCCATAATTAATAGCGGTGTCTGAGACACAAATTACTCATTCTAAGTAATGAAATTTTTCTTTAGAAAAATGTCTTTCATCTCACACCAATGCACAGATTATTTAGAAGTGTTTATTTCTTTTAAATGACCATTAAGTAAAAATTTTTCATAAACACTGCTCTGTTTTTTTTTAATCCTTTTAAGATTATTTTTAAATGCTTGATTTGTGCATGATGGTTCTATTTTTCTATTGTGGTTATTTGATCTTTTATTACAAATAAAAATATGTTAGAATAAATTGCACGTAAAGTTGTTTATTGCTGCTTAAATCTGCCGGAGGTTTTAAAAGAACATACCCTGCAGTAATTTTCATTCAAATTGGGTGAAGATCCCACCTTGTGTATTTCTTGGTTTATTTCTTCCATACTGGTATCCTGCAGCATACACAATAAACAGAAAGACCTCGGACTCAGGAGAGAATTTGCTGTGTGGTAGCAGGTGTTCATTAACATAGATCCCGTAAGCATGAGTTTCTGATTGCTTACAGGTCAGGATGGGTGGTGATAATGCTACATTCTTTATTTGTACCTCCTTTTTGTTTATTATTATTTACAATTCTCAAAATAAGAGAGCCCCCTAGAATGGTATATGCCTGAGTCACACAGGCAATGCATAGACCTGCAAAGAAAACACGCTATGGGTGAGTCTCTGACCTGAGGCCATTTAGTGTAGTCGAGCTTGCAAATTCCTCTCTAAGAACGCGGCAGCCCTCCCTTCCTTGCTTGTGCTCACACCTAATTCTTGATCCTGGTTCATTAAATAGCACAGAAGTTAGTCAAAGGCTTTGGGTTCGGACCCTGGTTGATAATGCAAAGGTATCAATGACAGCAATCTGGAAGGGGTTGTCCCCGAAAAGCACAAGGCTGAATGTGAATGCAGCTGTCTCTTCAGAAAGAGGTAAATTGCACCAAATTCATGACAGGAGCATTTTAATTAGTTCAAATGTTTGTTTTCTGAGAATTGGAGTATATATCTGTTCTACATCTTTCAGTCTCCAGAAATCACTTCTAGGAAATTTTTCCTGTTCTGCTATTAGGGTGCATCCGTCTGTGATCCCAGGGCTTACAGAATTTTCTGTTTTAACTCACTCCAAATGGTGAAGGTTTATGACTAGTGATAGGTGTTTAGTTTCTGGGTGCTCAGATAAATACTGAAAATTAGTTCATGCCCCTGGAGAGTGACTGAGTCAGGTTTCTGAAATCACCAATCACTTGGGAAAATTTCGGGCAATAAATACAGATAATGATAAATATTTGTAACTAGTTAACCACAATGAATAAATAAATAAAATAATGATTTTTTTTAGTTTAGTTTTGTTTTGTTTTTTGCCTGTTGAAGTCAATAGAAAAATTATCATGGATTTAAAGGGCACAGAATTAGGTCATTAGTGTCTCCTAATCCATTTGTCCTAAACCTCCTCAAGAGAGACAAGGGCTGTAACTGTAGAACTGAAGACATTTGTTTTAATTTTGCTTATTTGAGGTAACAAAATCTGGCACCAAATGCATTTGTGCGTCTGGGTGTAATTATTCTACTTTCCAGAGAACCGCTGCTTGTCTCTCGCCTCAGGACCATTAAGGTGTTAAGTACAAAGACATCAGTTGATAGAAGGAGGCTCCAGACAGTCTGAGATGTGACAAATCAGTGTGGTGAGAGAGTCACCACATTGGGCTGTTGATTAAACAGAGGTAACTCAGCACCGTAGCAGGGGTGGGTGAAAGCAAAGATGACAAATGGAAAGAGAAACAAAACCCTACCCATCCTCTTCACAAAATTATTTCCTTTTCATTTCTTCCTCTTTAACCCCTCTCACATCTGAAGTTTAATATTTCCACTGAACACAACCACAGTGTTGTAAGGGAGAGATTAGCAAATATAGAAACCGGTTGCAAAGTTTTCCCTATCGCTATGGGCTCTCTAAGGATGACTGTGGAACCCTCCCCTCCACCTGCTCCCCCTCCAGTCTGCAGAGACACCCAGTCATCTCATCACTGGCACAGAAAGAGGCCTTGATCTTTACAACAAATTGACCTGGATATTAAAATGCAAATCTGTCATCAAAAACTTCTGCAAATTCACCTGGAAAATAACAATGAATATGAAGCTAGCTTTAGGTTTTGAATGAGGAATTCGAACATAACATTAAAAAAAAAGGTTTTTTTCCTCCCTCATTGTTTACCGACTTGCCATTAATTTTATGAAGCCAAACTTTTGCTGTAGGCTCCAATAATATCTGCAGAGTAACCTATGTCCAGGGTACGTAAATAAACCAAATTTCCCTATTGCTTTGACTTTAGTAATAGAATTCCATAATTTGAGGAGGCAAGTTTTTTCACTTTTATATATCTATGCAGACCAGGGTTGAGATCAGGGGAGCTTTACAGGCATTGTAAGACCAAAAAAACTTTTTCTCACTCCAATACTGGAGGGTATTTAGTCATCTTTTGTGTTGAAGTTTGTTTTCTGAAGCTGTGTGTTTCTGTGTGTGTATTACAAAAGCCATAAAAGAAGAGCTTTGTCTTAAGTCTTAACCTGGTTGTGTTTGTGAGGGGACTGATGGAAAACACATGTTTCTCCCCCTTTAAAAGGTCCCAGTTAAAGAGAAAGGATTTGAGAGTGGGGAACACAAGGATATTGCTAACACTGTGTTAGTTCTTCTGTTAAAAGTTTATGACTTAGATAAAGTATGTATATACCTTGCTAACACTCATCTGTATAGATCTCATATTTGCAGACCCATTCTGAAAACTATAAGCAACAGCAGTTCCTTTTGAACAGTTTCATCAGTCATTGTGAATAGTGTAGGAATCCATATCCATGGAGCATTTCAGGATCTGTCTCTAAATCAATCAAGTCCTTTTGATGCCTTCTCCCTTTTACTGGAAAATGAATTACAGAAAGCCAAGCAGTGAATTCTGAAGTCACATCAAGAGATAAGTAACTCTTTCTTTTATTTTTTTGAACAATATTGGAAATCTGCGATTTCACATTTTCAGTAGTGCCTGGAAACCCACCGGTAATAATGGTACAAGGCACTATACAAATACAACCTCTGGGATCTAATAAGATAAAAGAATATATGCTTATATATAGCAATTCCCTGCTTTACATCAGCATAATTCCTCTCTAAGACAATCTTAGAAGTAAAAGGATAAAGGAATGGTTGAAGCATAAGGAACAATCTCTACAAAATATTCCTCATGCGAATGGAAGCAGGAGACATCCTCCGAGTCACCCTTTCTTGAACTTAAACTCAGCTTAATCTCACCTTTTCATTTGACCTTGTGGAGTCTCCAAAAATGTATAAGATATTCCTCTTTGGATTTACACAGTTCACGTAGCACAAAGAAAGTAAAGTGAGGTTTTAGGAGACAAAATATGGAGCTCAGGAAACATGAAATCAGCATGAAGGAGGGGAGACTGAAGCAGAAAGTAAGTTCTAGAGTGTAAGTTTTGTCCTGGGAATTTTGGCCTCTCGTAATCAGCAGCAATAAATAGTAATATTCTTAAATGGAAGTTTTCTTTTTTTTTTTTTTTTTTTTTTTAACAGAAATTGTGAAAAATTGTAAAATATAAACATTTT
>JAWLRI010000211.1:606494-639089 GCA_034781795.1 Crypturellus tataupa
TTTTTTTTTTTTTTTTTTTTTTTTTTTTTTTTTTTTTTTTTTTTTTTTTTTAACAGAAAATGTGCAACATGGTAACCTATAAAGATTTTACTCACAAAATTTGCTTCAACATATGTTTGATACTCTCTGATATAATAGAAAAGGAATTTTACAAACAGTTTTCATGACTTAAAAAAAAAAAAAAAGTCTTACTCTTTAGATTTTTATCAGGTAAAAAAAGGCAAAAGCCAACTTTTCTCCTTAGCACTACATCATTAAATCGTCAGCACATCATTACAAGGACAATGTGGTATGCTGAAATGATGGAAAGCGGGCTTGGATCCCACAAACAAGAACTGTATTCTCAACACGCTGTTGGATGAGCCAGTGGAGCAAAGACTGGCAGTGTACTTGTCCTCCTGAAAGCTGATTGATAACAGCAGCAGATTATTTATAGTAAGCTTTATGAAATGACTTTTTATAGAGCTTCATCCAAGAGAGTTCGAACTCAGCTCATTATTTTTTCTCATCCTGAACCAAGGTTCCACATCTAAAATGCTATTGTTAGTGCAGATAAAGACCCTATTCTGACGGAAATGTAGTGTCCTGTGGCAAATCGGTTTCTTTCTCTGTAGGTGAGATCTTATTTCATTTGACTTGTGAAGAGCTGACATTGCCCAATCTGATATTTTTTAAGTTGATAAGGACACATATCTCTGCCAATCCAGGGAATATACATCATTTGGCCCAGCATAAATACAATAGCTGCCATCTTATCTGTCCTGTTGGAGGCTTAAGGACTGAATAAAAGGCAAATTTCTATAGCCTAAGCTAAACAGAAAAGATAACCAGGTAAGTTTGACAAAGGCTAGAAAGAGTAGTTGGAAAGCTATCTCTTGATTGCTAAGAGGAATCATGTGTGGAATTGTGTGTGGAAATGTTTAAAGGGATTAAAACACTTGTTGCTGGTCCAGGTTTTTAAACAACTAAGAAAATCATTTTCAGAATCTTATAAACTCAGCAGGAGTGAACTGGAGAAGGCCTTAGGTATCAAGAACTTGGCCAAGATTGTCTGGTTAGTAAACTAGAAATAGACACCCCTCTACAAGATGTTTAGATAATTAAGAAAAACTGTAGCTTTCCAAATTAATCTTTCTTAACTCCTCCAAGTGTTTTCAACACTACCTGTAAGTATAAGCTAATTGTGTAGGACTTGGCTCCCAAGCTCAGTTTAGGTAAGCCATCCAAAACCATCTCAAGACAACTTTCTAAATACTTCCAAGAAAAGCTAAACAGCTTCATTCTTATGGGCATGTACAGCTAAGTTATTCTTTCATCTTAGTCCTGGTATAAGTTCAAGACTAGATACAGATTCAAGAAATCTAGTCTTTGTCTCCTCCATCTCAAGCTTTCTATTGCCTGTCTCTGGGCATATCCTCTTCTTCCCAAGATGTGTATGTCTATACAAATAAAACGTATGCAGAATTACGGTGTTGCTAATGCTATTGCTGTGCAAATTGCAGTTGGGTCCTAATGTGCCTCCTAATATGACTGTGATAGATGGTGTAGAAAAAAATGTGATAATATTATTCACATGAATATCTCAGAGAAACAAAAGAAAATCTTAGAGAAATAATAATTTATTCAGGAATCAGGGAAAGTTAAGTGATTTGGTCAAGTTTACCCAAGGAATCAAGATAGAGTTGAGGACTGAAGTCAAAGCTGTGAAGCAAATTCAGATTCTGAGGTTACAAAAAAAGTTCACCTCTCTCTTGTGCAAAACCTCTGTACCACTGGTTAGTCTATATGAAAATGGATAATTTTAAATGTGTCTTGGATTACTGAGCTGGCGTTATTTGACTAGTTAGACTTGCCTCTGCAAGCAAGCAGTGGGGAAGCAGAGATACCAACTTTCCTGTAATTTTGTATTCTTATGTGCATTAATAATCTATGCATTCATGGAAGCAATAAATATCTAAATTCCTTCACAAGGATCCTTTTATTGCACAGAAATTAATACATATGTTTAGCCTGTCCTGACCTAAACCACAACAAAAGGATGTGATCAAAATTATAAAGGACTCACTCAGCACTCCTCCCCACTGAAGATATGCAAAAATGTTTAATTATATATAGAAATTAAATTAATCAATTAGAACATATTCACCTCAGGAACACACCATCAGATAGGAATTGATATTTTATTCTGGAATAACAATATATCTGACTGTTGAAAAATATAAGAAAGGAAGAAAAAAAAAACATGTTTTGGAAAACAGAAATGTCACCCTATAAAAACAATGAGGCACTAATATGTTTGTTAGACAAATAAAATTAGCAGGCATGCCTTGTCAGCGGTTTAAGATAATATATATTTTCCTTTAATTGGCATAATTAGAATTAGTCAGATATCCATGCACAGCGATTAAAGCTATAATAGCTCAGGAGCAAAGCAATGTTCCTTAAAAGCTTCTCTCTAGTACTCACAGATATGAATTATTTTGATCACGGCTGTTGTCCAAGATCTTATGTTACGTCACTTGGCATTTTCTAGAAAACCTTGGTGCTTTTTCACTAGTATGGTTAACCTTAGTCTCATGGATGAAACACAGTAAGGGAAAGAATAGCAAGTGGTTACCTCTGTAGTAAGGACCTGGGTTGAATATACCTGGATAATGAATCCCCATGCATTCTTCCTTTGGGAGATTCTTCTCTGAAAATTGCTTGTCCAAAACTGTTACGTTCTGATTCATCAGGAAGGCGTTTTCTATTTTCATACAAGGACATAGGATGTATATATATAATCCAAGATTGAAAAGTCATGTAACTTTAGTCTAATGCATGAGCTAACCTCTTTCAAAAATCAGTAGAAAGGGCAAGGCACTTCCAGAAGACGTTTCACCTCTTGCTTATATAGGTGTGCAGCTCTTACACTGACTGAAGGCTCAACCATGCACCTAACTAGGTAGTAAACCCATAGCTGAAGTCAGGTATAATAATCCTTCTCTTATTTCTGGAGATGATTAGTGGCATAAGAACATGATTCTTAGAATTTCAGGCAATGTCTGCAGAGCTCCTGTTTGCAAAACTAACAAGCAGCTTCTCTGCTTGAAAACTGAATGTGTTTGATATGTAAATTATTGTTAACTGATTTCTCATAGCCATTTTTACAGAGTAACTTTTTCAAAGCAGAACCACATTTTAGCACTAGGATTTTTTTTTTCCAAGTAAATAGATTACAGACTAAAATTAAAGATATTACAGATATATTTGTAAAGGGAAAGAAAAATCTGATAAGCCCAAAGATATGGGTTTGGGAGCCTGCAGGTATTTTGATAAGCATGTCTTTGCAATCACAAAATAGTAGCAACTTTGTTTTCTAGTGATTTCCTTTCAAATACTGTCTCTCCTGTTTATAAGTAATATTGTGCCAGTTCCACCATGATCTTGCATGAGCTGCAAAGAAAAGATTTCTCATTACTGGCAAATGAATCAAAATGATGCTATAAAAACTGAAGGCACTTCCTGGATGTGAAATGCCCTTTACAAGCAAAAACTTCCCTGTCTTATGAATGCAATTTCTTCCTAAGTGGATATCAATCAATTTGCACAATTCTCTTTCCCAAGATCATCATTGCCTCAAGGCTTTTTAGAAAGACAGATAGAGGGACTTTTGCAGTTCCAAGGTGAGGGGCTCAAGTCAAGCTTGAGTTCTAGTCAGTGGAAGTGAGTAAGAAAGGGCAAAGTTAGGATAGAAAGCCAGAGGAAGAGTCAGTCCAGGAAATTCCCATGTTGGGGATCCTGGGGTCTTTTCTCCCAGTGGTCTCTCAGGATTATGGTACATTTAGCTACTGACAGCTATCCCAGACAGGGACTATCTCCAAAATACTATTCCCAGAATCTCATAGTTCAGGTCCATTCCTCAAAACTGATAAGCAGCAATGCTGGGTAACAGTCTCAGCCATAATTCACTGCAACTTCTGTGTAAATAACCTCATCTCGTAAGATGTAATGAAGTCCGATAGGACTAGAGGAAATGGCCACAAACTAAAGCATCCAAAGTTCCACAGGAACTTAAGGAAAATTTTCTTGACCATGAGGGGGACGGAGCACTGGAACAGGTTGCCCAGAGAGAACTGATTACCAGGTTTCATGATTATAGTCCCACCTCTAATCCTAAACTACTCCCTCGCCCAAAATTCTAATGAAATCCCTGTCAAAGGCTAATTCAAAATTGCTGTACCTAAAAGTAACTAAGTCAGATTTTGGCATAACAACTGCAAAAGCACTAAATCTGATGTGAGACCCTCAATATTAATTATGTTGTCAGAAACAAAAATCTATAGATTACAAGTGATAAAAATAGCTGAAGGAACTTGTATTGCTTTGCTGCTTACATATATATTTTAAAAGTGTTGTATATACAAACCCAGAGAATATATGCTTGTAAATCTAAAAGTACTATCTCATTTTTCATAATAAATTTGGAGATAATGTGAGTGGCATGCAGATATGCAAATATGAGCTCTTAGAAATGAAAAGAAAAAAAATAGATGATCTAAATAATTCACACCACTTTGCAACACAGGACATTTTTCTGCAAGTTAAATTAGACAAATAAGATTTTTTCCTAGCACTAGCACTGCATTTTATAGATAACTTATTTTCCTGGGGTTAGTGGCAGGCCCCAGCAACATTTCTTATCTGATATGTATTATCCATAAGCATTTCTATTCAGGATTTTTTTCCTCGTTGTAAATTTCCCAGTCATATACTTTTTTTTTTTAACTTGAATTATCATAGTATATGTATATAAATCTTTCCAAATATTTATTCAATCACATGTGATCAGCCTATTTTAGTAAGTTTACAACACTGAAATGTCATTACTGGTCTTTCATAATGCTAGCAATGTATTTAAATCCTTATCTATATCTCCTCTCTTTCCTCAATATTCACTATAGTTACTCATTTTCTAATACACCGTTCTGGAATTTCTGTATCAAGAGTCATATCAAAAGATGAAAAAATACATCAAAAAAGAAAAATAGACATGAGTAAAACTTGCTAGGATTTTTTTGATTGTTTAAATAATCCGATAAAAAAATGTCCTTTTGTGGAGCCTGATATATATTATTTCATTTGATATGTCTAGGGTTTGACAGACTTTCACTGGGTCCAAAGCATAGTTTAGAGAAAATCTTTTCTGTCTTCTTGGTGCATCTCTTCCAGCACTCAAAGACCTTGAAACTATCTAACATTGACATTGCTGTCCATTGCACAAGCTGTGAAATTTATGATCAAAAAATGATTCTTCTTGAAGAACTCCAGGACCCAGGAAGTTTCTAATGTTACAAGAAACTATATATTTCTGTTCTGTCTAAAGCTGAATCAAAAATAAGGACATTTTTTGGCACCAGAAATCTAGATCTTTATGCAATTCTCCTATGAGGAGAAAAAAAAGAGAAAAAAAAAAAGATCATTTGAAGAAATTTTGGAAATCTAAGTGTAACATTTCAAACTGTAGTACTAACTAAGGGCTGCAGAGAAGTAAGTGTGAAGAAAGGATTAAAAGAATGTTAAGGAGATGACTTTTCTGGTCTTAATTAAAATTTCTTTCTATACACCTTAATTAAAAAGAAATGAAGATATATTTCGAGGACTGTAGTAGACTTTAAAAGGAAGTAAAATACATAGTAGTAAATTTTTTTACATAGAAGAATTCTAGAAGAACTTCTTTTACATAGAAGTAAAATTTGGGTCTGATATAATTAAAAATAACAACTAGAGTGAAGCAAATAATTACAGATGTTAACGATTAAGACAAAAGAACAGTTTTTGACGTGACAGAGGAAAGCATGCTAGTTACCGCAAGAGTTGACCTTGTATGACTTGAGTTCTGTTGTTAAAAGGATGGTTGAAGAAAGGATGATCCATTTTTGTGAACACAGGCCATTGTGCAGTAGCAGTCAGATAAGAAATGTTTATATGTAAAACGCGAGACACATGAAGATATTTTATTTATTAAAATCTAGTGGCTTTCTGTAGAACACTAACATGAAGTTTTAGAAACACCGCTTCAAGATGATGAAAAAAAAGTCTCAAAACGAGAACACATTTCTTTATGATCAAAGAGGAGCTGTATGTGAGCTAATAGTATCTTGGCAAGTAGGAATCTGAATTTCACAGCTCAGTCAGTCAAAATTCTGGCACAGATTATGCAGTCAGCCTCCCTAGGTCACTCATACACTCTGCTAGCTTGCTGTAGAAGGGAATATATGTGAAACACTTTAAAAGTTCAAGATGCTCCTTTATATCCTTCATACGTGTTCCAGTTATGTTATCTGCTTTAAATATTAATATTGACAATGAGTACTAGATATAAAATGCTTCTTTGCATTTAATGAGTTGTATTACTTTTCTGGCATTTTATGTAATTACCCAAGCATTTCAGCTAATGAGTCTCTGCAGTGAAAGAACCATTTGCCTAAATGTCCAGTTGTCCATTCTGGAACTCCTGTAGGCTCCACACATAATTTGGGAATTCTTTTGCAAACTTAGCGTCTCCAGTTTTAATTTCCTCAGTAAATTCCTCCTCTCCCCTTACTGCTTTCTTCATACACAGACACCCATAAAAAAATGTAACCATAAAGCTACGATAGCAGAATAGAGAATCAAGACCTGATAAAGACCAACTGAAGACCAATTCGCTTTTTATGAGGCTGAAACTTAGGCATATTAAAAATGCAAAATCAGTCAATTTCCCTGAGTGACACTTTATTAAACAGTAGATAAGCAAATATTGATTAATATGTTTGCATATTTTCATATGCATTTCCCATATAGTATTACCCACAGCTTTAGCTAACCTAGCACATAACTGTTGAACCGGCATCTGGAAAACAAGTCTAAGTTTGTCTAAGTGAAAAATTGATAGTTCTTCCAGAAGGAGGTTTCACTTTTTTTTTTTTTTTCTATGAGACTTCATAGTAAAATCTCTTAAGACAGTTGATAAAAATGACTTGAAGTGTCTAATCTATAGGCTTATAAAGAACTGCAAATAACCTGCACAAGAAGTCATAATTCACAAAGGACAAAGAAACTGGTCTACATTTCAAGTAATGGATCAGTCTTTTCTTTTTTGGAATTTTTATTTAAGTTTGGCAGGTTTACAGAGTTTTGAAACACTGCACAGATTGATCTGGTCTTTTTTCTTTTTTTTTCCTTTTTTTTCTAAGCAATTGTGATTTAGTCTAATATATTGTCATGATTTCCAGCAGGATGATATATGTCCATTCCTGCTTCCCCATAATGTTCAGTACTGGGAGCTATTTATCTTCAAGGGATGACAAGTCCAGCTGCAGAAAGAGTGTTTTTTCCATGCCATGCTGAGATTTTATTTGGCATTTCAAGTCTTTATGATTTCTATAGGTTTCTTTTCTCCTGTTCAAAGCATTGACTTAGAGCAGAGAAGTGTTTTTAGTCAGTAGAAGCATATATTTTCATAAATCCACAGGATGAGTTTTCAAAAGCTCACAGTGTCAGCTTAAGACCAGATTTTTCAAGGAACTCTCCAAGGGACCATGACATTCAGCGTGGTCTCACCTAGATTTTAAACATTCAAGTCTGGAAATGAAATTCATAACTTAAGATGAAGATCTTAGTTCCTCATGAAGAGGAGTCAGGTAAAGGTCAGTGCTTAGCTTTACAACACCCCTATGCATCCCAGCTGACAACATCACCAGTTAATAACAGATAAACACTAAAATGAAAGTTTTGCTTGGAAGTCAACATGTCTCCAACAGTGATCTCAGTCTAGAACCATCTCCCCAGATATCCATGAACATGTGTAATATTTCTTTTGGTGTAGATGACAGTTTTATGCCATCATGACCATATTGATACCCTCTCCTCCCCAATCCACTGTTTGTAGGATAGTCTAGTACTTGGAGCTGGAATACTTGCTTGGAGATGGTAACATAGGCTTGGTTCCCTCTGCAGCCTGAGAGCATCAAACACAAAATGTCAAACTCAAACTTCTCTTTCTAGAAAAGTGTTTTAATTCCCAGGCAATACTGGTGATAATGATGGGACCAGTAGTGATAGTGATAGTATTGGCAATAGATAGTAAAATTTCTATCCTTCAAGACCTTCTGAAAAAATAATAATTAGCTGGAGTAAGAAAGATAATTGTCAAGAGGGGCCCAATCAGAAATAGGAAAAAAAAACATTCACTATCTTTCCTTCCAGTAAAACATCAGATATTAGGAAGTGTGTCAGTCATTTCTTCTGTACATTTGACCTATGTTGCTAAAGAAGATGGTAATGTTAAAGATGAATCCTTGGACATATCTATACCTGGTTATATCTAGAATTTGATCTAGAATTTGATTATATACAGAATCTGTGGACATGTGTTTTACATTGTCTTTATGTCATTATCCTAACTGTCAGCATTGAAGATTTCCGGTATCATAAAAGCTAGACCCAGAATAATTCCAACACTTACCTTCACAACATAAACTGTCCTCTTTTAATGGTATATTTTAGGAGAAAAATCCTAGTTAGAGTTTCTTTTTCCTTACATTTGCAATATGAATTTCTGGCATTGTACCGGCTCATCCTAGTCAGGTAATATCTTGCTCTGAAAGTCTTTGATATGCTAATGCAGCAATGTAAATTTCAGACTTGAATTCAGATTAATATACAGCAATTACTCACAAACACAGGTGAGGCTTTTTCAGTTTCACTGGCCCTATTTACAGATCAAAGGCACAGCTCAACCCTGACATCAGAGATGTGATTTAACCTTTTGAATTTTATCACAAAGAACAAACCTGAGTTGCAATTAAAATCATCTTTAATTGTCAATTAAAAAAATCCAAAATACTATGTTCAAGTAATTCAAGGCAGAAAATCTGCAGAAGAGCTTAACAAAACTCATTGTATGTGAACTGCAGAGTTCTAAGAGTATTAAACATCAGACAGAGTGACAAAGCTAAACCCTGGCCTGCAAGTAGGAAAACATGAACCAGATTCTCGGCAGAGCTAGTCAAAAGTTCCACTATGGATGGTGCACTAAATTCTCCTAACTCTATTCATATACTATCCAATCAAACACAAAAAAAAAAAAAAAGAAAAAAAAAAGAAAAAAAGGCATTAATACAAAAAGTACTCACTTTTGAGGAAAGAACTTTCTAGTATAATGTTGGCAGAACCCAGTCTAGAATTTATTTTAGAACATGATCTTAAATATTTTATGACCACACATTATTTTGCATAAAGAATTATTTTCATAGAAATCAATGCAGATTATTCACATGAACAATACTGTGGAATGTGTAAATGCAAGATCAGAAACTTATTTTCAATTTTAGGTTATTAAAAACCTGGAGAACAAGCCCTGTGTTCTCCACACACTAACTAACCGTCAGCACTGGCTAAATGATTTCAAGCAACAATTCTATTTCTTTGGTTGTCCACCATTCATTCACTTAAAATGTTCAGCACTTATATTCATGTTTCACACAGCCAAGAACCAACATATTGTTTCTATTTCTAACTAAGGTGACAAAGGTTTTAAAGAGAGTAATAATGAATAGTCATTTAATAATGAGAATTATTAAAGAGAATAATAATGAATTTTGAGCAGGTTTCAAATAAATTTGAATAAATATTTAACTAAATATCATTCAAGATAAAAACCTATTACTTCAATCACAAACAACAATAATGCTATAATGAAATTGCCCCTCCCATTTGGGTTGCTCAGGTTTATAATCTGGAGCATAGTCTTATATTCTCACGTCTTGGTCCTTGTATTCATACAGCCTGTAACAATTGCCATTTCTTTCTGTATGTCATGGGAGCTAGGAGCACCACAGAGCATGCTGAGCATCCTTTCTCTGCTAGGTCCTCAGTCAGCACCATCTAGTACAGCATGACACACTGAGTCAACACACTGGGAGGCAACCTTGCTACTCCTCTACCTGCAGCCCTTCTATCCAGTCGCAAATGCATCTTCCTGTAACAGGCCTTGACCTATCTCACAAGCCTTTCACCAATTAAACTGTTCACCAAGTAGCTGACATTTTGATCATTATAATCTCCTTTTTTGTCTTGCCCCTCTTGGGGTAAGATGTAGTCTTGCACTACTTGTCCTTTAAGAAGGATGAAGACAAGTTACTTTTATTGGTCTTTTTCCTTTATGAAAAAGTGGCTTTATCCAATCCATTGATTTCTGTTTTCCATCACAGCAAACAGAAATTGCTGTCATCCTTTTCAAAAACCTCTTGTGTTTGAGCCCACTCACTCTTCATTCCTCAAGTGGCATTTGCAATGTCAGCTCATATCTCTGACTAATGAAGCCAGCCTTGGACACTTGCTTTGCATGCCTTGTCCATTCCCCACCATGAGTGAGGTCCACATCACTGACCAAGACCTTTGAAAGCTACCATTATACATCCCATCCCAGTACCAGTTCTAACATTTTGACCTGTTGGAGGGCTGTGGTATATTTTCACAGCCAATAGGTCAAATCTTGCTTCAGAGCTAATGGAGCTGCTTGCTGGAAATGAACCAGACTCTTTTACTGCTTTGGGAATATTTCAGTGTCATTGTTTCTTTGAAGTCTCACTGTCTTGCAAAAACTGCCATTCATTGGCAAGTAAATGGATTTGAATCCTTTCTATTGTGGGACAAAGGGTTATTAATTTCATTCTAAAAACTTATAATTAATAATATGCCTGAGTCATCTAACATGCAAGACTACATTTTTACAGAATCACTGAATGGTTGAGGTTTGAAAGAGCCTCTAGAGATCACCTAGTTCAACCCCCCTGCTCAAGCAAGGACACCTAGAACATGTGGCACAGGGTGGCATCCAGGCAGGTCTTGAAGATCTCCAAAGACGGAGACCCTATGACCTCTCTGAGCAGCCTGTTCCACTGCTCTGTCACTCTCACAGGTAAAAAGCTCTTTCTCATATGGAGATGAAACTTCATGTGTTTCAACTTGTACCCATTAACCCTCATTCTGTCACTGGCAACTACCAAAAAGAGTCTGGCTTCATCTTCTTTACATACTCCCCTCAGGTCTTTGTGACATATTGATAACATCCCTTCTCAGTCTTCTCCACGCTAAACAGGCCCAGCTCACTTAGTCTTTCCTCATAAGATAGATTCTACAGTCTCTTTATCAACTTTGTCTCTCTACACTAGATCCTCTCTAGAAACTTCACATCCCTCTTGTACTGAGGAGCTCAGAACTGCACACAATACTCCAGGTGTGGCCTCAACAGAGCTGAGCAGAGGGGAAGGATCACCTCCGTCGACCTGCTGGCAACACTCCTCCTAACAGAGGCCAGGATCCTATTGGTCTTCTTGGCCACAAGGGCACACTGTTGGCTCATGGGTAACTTCTTGTCAACCAGAAATCCCAAACACCTCTCCACCGAGCTGTTTTCCAGCAAGTCAACCCCTAATTTGTACCTGTGCCAGGGGTTAGTCCTCCCCAGGTGCAGTACCCTGCACTTGTCCTTGTTGAATATCATGAGGTTCCTCTCTGCCCAACTCTCCAACCTGTCTAGGTCCCTCTGAATGGCAGCACAGCCCTTGGGAGTGTCAGCCACTGCACCCAGTTTGATATCATCTGCAAACTTGCTAAAGGTGCACTCTGTGCCCTCATCCAAATCACTGATGAACAAGTGGAACAGCAATGGCCCTGTACTGACCCTTGAGGGATACCACTGGCCACAGGCCTCTGACCAAACTTGGCCCCATTTATCACCACTCTCTGGGTTCTGGGGCCATCCACCCAGTCCTCAATCCATCTCACTGCCCACTCATAATTTTTACCTACCATTCAGTCAGGAATTAGAAAGTAAATCTGAATTGATATTTAGCTTGTGTCGGAGATATTGTCATTATTATAGAAGATACCAATCATGGCTGCTTTGGCATTCCTAGTAATAACATTGGTTATTTTAACTCAGTTAGTTAATACCAAACTGGATGCATTATCCTTTATATGCACTTTACTGTGAAGCTTCATACATTACTGTGCACTTAATATCTATGAATGAGATGAACAATGCAAGTTGAAGTCAGCAATTCAAAAAGGAAGTCAAGATAACTGATATTAGATAGAAGAATACCTCTCATAATTGCAGAATTCACCAGATGAAATTACATATTCTATACAAAATAAGTATCTTCATCCTTAGAAAAATCCAATGGGATCTTTACTTTTTGAGAAACATGATCTCAAGCTCCGAAGTCACACCTGCCTATTACCCATGGGAATCTCAATGTACACTTTTTACAAGAGGTAATTAGTAGGGTCCAGACTGAGATTTTCCACTAAATTATAGACTAAGCTTTTAAATAACAAGACAAAGATATAAGAGAAGAATTTCTATTACAGTTATTAAATTATATTTTAAAGAAATTTTAAGTCCCAAAACAGTTGCTATCATTTTTCATAATTTTTAGTTAGAATTTCTATAAGTCAAGATAGCCATCTCAGAACTGAAATAAAAAAAAAGAAAGAAAAACAAAAAGAAAAAGAAAAAAAAAAGAAAAAGTTTCAACCCCTGAATGGACTATCAAGAAAAATCTCTTAAGAGATAGAGGGATATAGGACATGTATCAAGCCTGATTTCTAGTTTTAGATTACAATGCTTGTGATTTTTATTTGTCAAGTGAAATTTGCATAAAATGTGAAACTCATCAGTGTAAATTCTGGGGGAAAGAAATACTATCATACAACCAAGTATGAAAGCTGTCTCCATCATAACAATATGATAGTCCCATAGAAACCACGAGGAGACTGCAGTTTTACCCTATAACACCAGCAGGTCACAAGGGAGTAGGATAATACAAACCAAATCTGGAAAGCACATTATGTTTAAAACATGTGCCCGATCAGCCAGCTCACACACTGCAAAGGCATAGAACTGGGAGGGATCCAAACCTAAATCAATTGCCCTATGATTAGTATCACTTAACCTGTGTACCTTTTCTCTTACAGTTGAAATGGTATTGGTTATCTTCCTAAGTCTTCTCCACGCCACTCTTCAGAGCTGCTGCCCATTTGGTACTAGCAACCCTGCTCATTTCCTACCAACTTCAGGTGGCCCTGGACTCAGAGCCCAAAGAAAATTATCCAGTCCTCATCTGTGAGCTGATCTCTGTTAACTCTGTTTAATGTTAAAGCATTAATATCAATGCTTTGATGATGGCAAATACAAGGTTATCTGACTTAACCCAAGAACCTCAGAATAATTTAGTATAGTAGAAGACACATATGGCTAATCCAATATTTTTATCACTATCATGTATGGCCTTCTGTCAAATTGAGCATATATTCTTACTCCTACAGAAAAAGAAAGAAAAAAAGGGATTATGTTCTGCATCTCTGAGTAGAATTATGGAAATGAAGAAGTAAAAGGTCTGCCCTGGATGAGACATAGAGTGATCCCTCAGCAAGTTTGCTGATGATAGCAAACTGGAAGGCGTAGCTGATACCCTAGAAGGCTACGTTGCCATCCAGAGGGACCTGGACAGACTGGACAACTGGGCAGAGAGAAACCTTAGGAAATTCGACAAGGAAAAGTGCAAGGTCTTGCACCAGAGAAAGAATAACGCCATGTGTCAGCGGTTGGGGACTGCCTGATCTTCTGAAGAGCAGCTCTGCAGAGAAGGACCTGCACATCATGGTGGACGACAGGTTGACCATGAGGCAGAAGTGTGCCCTCATGGCCATGAAGCACCAAACTGAAGCACCAAAACTTCCACGGGAACTTAAGGAAAAATTTCTTGACAGTGAGGGTGACAGAGCACGGAACAGGTTAGCAAGAGAGGTTGTGGTCTCTCCTTCCCTGAAGATCTTCAAAACTCACTTGGACACTGTCCTGTACCACATGCTCTAGGTGACCCTGCGTGTGCAGGGGCAGGTTGGACTAGATGATCTCTAAAGATCACTTCCAAGCTTAAGGATTCTATGATTCTATCTTCCTGCTTCTTTCCATGTATGGTAGCTGAGATACAATATCAGATGTTTTCAGCAACAACAAAAAAATCTAACAATAGAAAAAAAAGGAAAAAAGTCTACATTTGCTAGTCTTCTACTTTCTTGTGTGACTTTGAGCAATTTCATCTCCCTAAGTTTCTCCTCAATTTCACCTTAGTTTCTATCTGTAAAAACAGCATTATTTATATATATATTTTTTTACAGGAACATGGTGAGACTTCCAAAACAGGTAAAAAGCATTAATATCCTTAGATAAAAAGTGTGGCACAGACATGCAAATTACAGTTAACAGAGCTGTTTTCTTTTCTCTTTTCCCCTTTACTATGTTTACCACTGTGTTTTGTTTTCATCATTGCAAAGAAAGTCAGGAGCATATGAGGAAATCATTTCTTTGAGTTACATCTCAAGACTTTAGAGTGTTTTATTTGTGTGTTTATTCACTTGGGTAGAGTCTTTCTAATGGAAATCAAGTCCAGGCTTTTCCTCCTTGACAAGGTAGCTGTGCAGCGCATTTTTTACTGTCTTTGTTATGCAAGAAATGTGGGCTTGAAAGAACTGCCATTGGACTGATTGAATTGTCTAGAATAGTGTTAAAATGTGTCCTGAGCTGATTAGGCCAGCCAGTATCAATGACAGAGTAAGAGCAAAAGATTTAGCATCAGAGAAATTGCCAGGTTTATCTAGGAGAAGTGAAGCAGTCAGCATTATTTGCTTTTAGGCAACAAATATTTTGCTGTAGCACTGCTGAGCAAAGTCATACATTCATGACTTTACTACACTGGGGCACATGCATGTATTTTTCTTGCTGATTTTTTGTGGCTAGACTGAAACAAAAACACGAGACAGTAAATCAGACAGCCCAGAGAAAGAAGAGTTCATGGAGCAGAATATGCTCCATCTTCACAGAGGTCACCATCCCTGAAGGATAGAACCCCCAAGCACGCCTTTGGCTGGACTTAATAAGAAATACTGTGAGAGAAAGTAAGCCATATTTATGCTATAGTGTAAAAAGAGCTCAGACTCTGCCTTTGAGTCTGCAAAGCTGACTCAAAAGCTCAAAGATAAGCAGAAAGTGGACACAACTGTGAGTATTCTCATTATTTCAGCTAAGGTTCCCAGAGTCACCAGGGAAGGTTAGATTCCTCATGTACCTGCTCTAAAACGTGTTTTGGAGAAGAGCATGATCTACTTTTAGAATCAATACCCACCAGCTAGATATCAAATAGGTAATCTCAGCAAGATCTATTTTCTGATGCATCCAACAGTTGAGTCAGGAAGGCTACTGAGCCCAGCCACAAGCATTTCCCCTCTGCGCCATTGCAGAGGCACCATGACAGACTGCCCAGAATGACCTGCAACCAAAACACAGGAATATATGGGACAGCACATTCAGCCACATAGTTTTCAGTACTGGAACTACAGTGGGGATCATTTGGGGGAATTCAGAGTTGCCCATCCCTCTTCTCCTTCACCCCCTCTTCCAGAGCCAATCAGAGGAAAAAGCAAATTTCAGGTCCTCGGGAAGGTGGAATGCACCACTTACCTGCCAAGGGTCCCACTGCTGGTCATGTTATCTGTGCAGTTCCCTGCCACAACCTGATGCCAGTTACCAGAATGATGATTACTTACAGCAACCATCTGCAGACACTGTCAGAAGTCTATGTCTGATCAGTGATGACAGTCATTTGTAATACTGTGGGCAGGAAAGTCATAAAGTGGCAGTGACAAAGTTGCATATCCAGATCCAGGAATAGCTATTAATTTAGACACTTTCAACAAACATCCCCTTTTAGCTTTAAAATCCTCCACTGTACATTTGCTGCGATTATTTGTGTGAGATTAAATTTGGTCAATAATCATGTACTTATTTTCTTTTTGTATTGTGATCTTCCTTGTGATGGACTGTAACTTTGTTGTTATAACAGAAATAATTTGAAAGATACTTTGCTTCTCTTTCCTTAATCATTTCTTGTTTTTCTTATGACTCAAATTTCATGATAGTGAAGGCATAAAAATGACATTTGAGGGCAAAACTGGTCTAGACACAAGTCCCTTCTTAGCCCTATTTGCACCCTTATTAGCGTCAGTGATGGAGAGCAGTGATGGTGATGGTTTCTTGTTTCTTATTTTGTGGCACGAGGTTGTGCCTTTTGACTCTGTGAAACTAAAGTTTGACATAGGGTAATGGAAATTATTTTGCATTCTCTGGTGTGGAAAAGACATTTTGTAACTCCATCTAGACTAATTGTATGTTAATTGGCTACATATTGTTATTATGGACTGTTATCTTCTAGCCCAATAAACCAGTGTGTCCTTCTGCTTAGATGTGACATGGTGAACTGCGCTTTAGTATTATCAAAACTGCTTCAATGATTTGCATAGATTTAATAGATATTTAGAAAATACTATATTTCTACTGCTAGACAATTGCACAAAAATTACTTACATTATCACAGTGTTCTTGACTTTTCCCATAGACAGACTATATAGTCTCCAATTGTAATTTTCATAGTTAACATCATGTGCACCTGTAATTTTTTTTTTAAGGTACTATATGGCAAGGAAATAGTACACTTAGGAGCTTCTGCAAACTTTAAATAAAAAGACTGCAAATGAGAGTCAGGCTGAAGGATGAATATTATTAGTTATGGTGTAAATCTATAATGTCCTGGATAGCTAAAATGCAATTGGGCAGGACAGACAAAGGGTAGGAGAATTGCTATCACAAAGAGGTGAAACATGCTGTTCCAAATGATGTGTAAGGTGAGTGGTTGTGACAGAAATAGAACTCGGGTACAGATCTCCTCAGAGAAGGCCATGAGATGACAGAGCCTATAACCCCTCTTCTCTCAAAAACCATTAGGACTGCTCGGCATATCTCATATAATAGTAGTTTCACAGCTTTCTCTCACTCTGAATCCAGATTGAAACCAAGGACTTACATGCCCCAGATCAGTCTATCCTTATACATACACATTAGCCTCAGTGTCACAGTCCACATCAGTATCATCATGTGATATAAATATGCAGAAGGAAGGATAAGTCGCAGAGTTGCAGGTCTGTGAAAACAGCTAGACTTATAAAATAAACACTGACTGTTCGATTTCCCTAATACTCACCCTGTATAGAGCATCATGAATATATTAGGTATAAATAGCTGAGTCTGGGGAAAGTATTAAGACTTTTGGACTGCTCCCCAGTTCCTGAGCTTGCTTAAGAAGCTTGTACAACACTGCCACTGTGCTGCACACATATCCTAAATCACAACACTGAGACGGTTTGAAATTAAGAGTGACAGAATAATTTAGTAGCAATGTGGGATACGATTAACTGTAATGAGATGACACTGACCAAAATAAAACTCTGAATTGAATGATTTCCTAATAACAGCAAAAGCTATTAGAATTCAGGACAATCCCTCCATATGAAATGCTTCACTTTTTGAGTCATATATTTGCTTGCAGTCACCTAAGTAGAAGCTGGGACAGAGGTTGCAGAAGGAGATAGCTCAGAATTGCACATGTCTGATATGCGCACTGGAGAGAGAGCAAGTCTTAAGCAATTGTTTTAATAAAGAGTCAGTATGTGCAAAGAATATGGTACCTGTTTATTACTCTGTCACACAATTTATAAAACACTATGGTATCTGTCAGTCTAGGGACATGCACATAAAGTATAGAAAACCAAGCAAAGAAAAGTAGCAACAACCAGAAACTGTTCAGACAGAATCCAAGAATTTCTACCAAGCTTTATCTTCAAGGAATGTCAAGGAAATTGTCATCAATAACCTTGGAAACAGGCAAAAAGGAGTGAACTGGTTTGTACTGTTTTCAAAAATGGTAAAACTCCTGGAACAGTGATGAGGAGTACCTGATGGGTTGATTATATGAGATTTCAAGAGATATATTAGTTTGTTTTATTCCAAAACTAAAATAAAATGAAGGAATCTGTAACTGAAGCATCTGTATTCAAATTTGGAAATATTAAAGATTCTCCAGTAATTGACAGGAGGGACTGTAGGACATCTGACCTTGCATGACTGGAGAGAGAGTTGAGAGAAGATTTTATCCTTGAGAAATGCATTAAGGACACAAAACTCTTTGGGGTATGGTTCCAAACAACACCAATCGCTAGTTCAGAACAAATACAGTCAAAGTAAAGGTCAGAGACAAACTGATGACCAAAAGTAGATTGACCAAGAGGATAGATGTCAGTATCCAGCTTATGCTTAATGGAAAAAAAACAAAAGCCAAAAGACAAGTGTCCAGATGGAGGCCAGGCATGTGGAAGGGATGGACCGTGGCAGCCTGGATGAAGCAGGCAGAAGAATAGGTCATGGTCGGAACAAAAAAAAATCCTCAAAGGAGGAGGATGGTGCCATGTTGTGGCAGAAAACCTCTAGACATTGAACACTATGCACAAGCCCAAACAGAGTGCTCACTACTCTGCTATTAGAGGGATGGCCAGTTTGACTCAACTAGAAAATAGGAGTGGAGCATCGCGGAAGAAATGCAACATTTGTTTAGAAAAATTTTTGAGGAAAAAGGCCAATGTGAGTTGTCTGTCTATAACTTCATCAAAAAAAAAGACGAACACAGAAAACAGAAAAAAAAGAAAAAAATGTGTGGTGAAAGCTGATTCACAGTGTCAGCTGAGCAACAACTGAAATATGTTTTTTTTTAATTTGCTGAATTTGGACTAATATTGAGCTCAAATGCTGGGCCCAAGCCTTTTTTCTTTCCCTAAAAGTTAGGAAGCAAATGGAACAGTGTGTTTGAAAAGACAGAAGAATCTAGGAGAAGATTCTATTGTTTTATTGCAGAACATTGAAAAAGTAGTTAAAAGCATATAAAATATCTGATCCAAGCATTTGATGTGCTTTCCTTAGGTAGAGCATTATTTAGAGGGGCATCTGAACCTTTACCTGCTAGATTTTGTATTTGTGAGGAGCAAAAAGCAAACAATTTCTACTGTCAAGCAGAAGGGATAAAAAGAAACAAAGAACAAAGAATGATGAAAGTATTTACTGATGAAACAGGTTCAGCTTAAACCCAAAAATGTCAGTATTCCTTGTTAATTAAATCCTTAAAAGCAATTTGTTTTTAAAGACAATATTAATTAGAGAATCCTCATGAGAGAAGGCACTGAGAATTTTAGCTCAAATGATAGAGGTTTTCATTTTAGAGCCGATTCTCAGATCTTACTGACACAATGAATCCCAAGGCAAAAAATTCCCAAAAACATTTCATTTCACACATCTTAATGAAAACAGGGCCACAGTATCTTCATGTACAAAAATCTATTTTACAATAAAATATTTATCAAAGATATTCTAAAATGGGTGAACAAAAGCTTAGTAAGGGATAGGCACTTGGCAAATGCCTAGTTGTCAAACAAATGCTTGGCTTGGTAGCCTCAACAAAAATTAGAACTCTGACTGCTCCTGGAAATACTGCTCAGATGTATGGTGTTTAACATGGAGCTTATTTCCCTACTTAGAATCTCTAGATTTTAGGCTCAATTAGAATTTTAATTCCCCAAAATATTTGTCTCTGGATCTTCAACATGTTCTAGCGGTTTTATCACATTTTCAATACCGAAGCCAAGTCAAATTTTCTCAGTAGCAGAGGGAAATGTGTACATTGTACCCTTGCCTGGGGAAAAAATAAAGCCATTTCTGCTCCAAGAAAGAGAGGAAAAGAGAAAAAGTCAGATGCGGGATGACAAGCCAAAGGAACAACCCCAAGGAACCAGTCAGCACTGCTCCTGAATATTGTACTAATGATGCTCCCATCAATCAAATCTTTCTTGCCTCCTCAATATAGTTCTTGTTCTTGTGGTATTTCACCTCTTGATGACACCTACAATAACCATTCTATGTCCGTTGTAGAAGGTACCATCCACACTCAGCTAGAGACCTCCAGTGAGAATTAGTTAAAACAATATTCAGCAGATTTAATTCAGATGTGAAATCTCTTGGTGACTATGTCTCCTTTCCTTCATTTATTTTTGAGGAATTTTTTTTCACATAAATGACAACTCAATATCTCAAGCTAGAATGATATCTCTCTTGATTCTCCTTTACTCCACAATGATGTTCATTTAAATCATTTTTAAATTAGTAATTTCAAGTTACTTTTATGTAAATAGCAATGATGTGCTCTAGATGATTTTGCTTGTGCAGGAGGGTTGGCCTAGATCTCCAAAGGTCACTTCCAACTTCAATCATTCTGTGTTTCTGTGGTATTGTAATCTCATTCAAATTCTTTAGCTGGCCTTCTACTGGCTTTAGTAAAGATTGCATCTGTAAGCACTACTTGTCCCCTATGAGGATGCCTTGAGTTGGTCCCCTTAAGATTTTTACTGCTTAATCTACTATTAGTTAATTTAGTGATGTTACCTACCACTTGACTCATACACAACTTTTGCACTTTTCAGGCTACTTCTTTTACATATCACAAGGCTTTTGCCAGAATTACAGAGTAAGTACTGACAATTTCATAAAGAAAAAGTTTGTTTTTCGCTGAGAAAGTTTGTTTTTGAGAATTTGTACTAAAGGAGAAGCTGATAAACAGCCTGTTCCTGAACCAAATTAACTCACTGGAGGAGGAAAGGAAAAGACCTAAGCTGACAATGGATCAGATTTTATTTCTTTTGGAAAAAAATATATATATATATATTTATAAAATCACATATTCCCAGAAATTATGCAATGCTAATTTAATAAACATACCACAAAACCTTGAAGACTGACAGGTCTTTAACTATAGCAAAGCTGATGAGTGTCACTGAAATATATTTTATTAGGTTTGTCCATCTAATTTATGATTCAGTAGAAGGAAAGTGGCCACAGTTAGATTCCAATGGCCCCTTTCATTTAAATTACTGCATTTTAATTTTCTTGTATTTTCATAGCTCTAATTTCACACTTTCCTCCATCAAGATTCTTGCCTTTTACCTGAAATTCCAGTAATCTGTTTCTCTAACTCCTTCCTTGGGTATCAATAAAGCTTCCATCTGTGTTAAAAAATTAATATTGATGTGTAGATTGAGTATAAAAATGTACCTAGACCAGCTTCAAACAAGTCCTGGTGATTTCATTAAATCTTTTTAATAGCCACTGTCAGCAGGAACTCTGTGTTCCCAGAGAAAATGAGTTGCTGTATTTCTTCCAAATCGTTATTTGATTTTTTAAAGCAAAGCAGCCCTAAGCTAAAATAATAGACAATTAGTTTGCCCACAGTCAAATTAATTAAGATTTGTCAGCTAAGATCCTTTATGGGACATGCAGTAGATGTAGTATGTTTTTCTTTAAAACAAGAATTTCCACTTTGTTGGTTACTTATACCAACTGTCCTATTACAATAGGTTTGTACATCAGTTGTTCAGTTATTGCTTTAACAGTTTTATCTCAAAATGAGAAAATATTATACTGGTCCAAAAACTTTTATGGCTTATTTTTCAGATTATTAGGAACACTAACAGAACTGTGATCGTAGGAATCAAACATTACAAATACAGTACCTGGGCTGGCATAAAATGTAATCTGGAAAACTCTTGTGATTTATTCATCATGTTTTCCATGACCTGTGCATCTTATCAGGAGATAAATTCATATGGCTTCCTCTCCACTTCAAAATGGGAAATATATGCAATAGATTCCAGTAGGGATGTGACTTAGTAATATGTCAGCCTTCAGGTCAGGTAGCAAATGCACAAAGTTTCTTCAAAATTTTTCAGGATGACTCGAATATGTAAATTCATTACTTTCTTCATTTCTATTGGGAAAGTTCTCTTTCTTCTAAAGACATTATACATAAGTTATCATAAGGTCAAGTAGAGGGTGAATTCATAAGTCCATCAACTGTTGTGTGAGCTGCAGCTTTCTGCATATACATGTTTATCCTTGGGAAGCCTGTGTGGTCTATTCCTTAGAAATTCCTTGAATTGAAGGTCTATTCCTTGAAAATTTCACGTTTTCAATGCTTTGTGTTCAGTGATTGATATCTCTGCGCTTATGCCCCACATGTTTTTTCCAATAAGTAATTTGTCCAGATACCCTTGCACCCATGTAAATTTTTAGCATCTCTAGAGACGTGACACAGAATTCCCTTCAAGACATATGCTCATTGTCGAATCTATGATTAGTAATTTAAAAGGAAGAGATGATTGCATTTTCACCAAAGTGACGATGTAGTTTTAGCCAACAGAGTTGGCCAAAATTAAATCAGTAGAAAAAAGGTAGAAAAGTTAGGTATACACTTTTGGTGTATAGAATCACTTCTATTTGTGGGCTTTGAAATGCAGGCCTGACAAATTATTTAAATGTCATTTAGTTATTCAATTAGATATGCTGGTAAGTAATCACTCCCATTCACCATGCCATAGAGTTCAAGACTTTATAGTGCTCTACAACATAAAGGTCCAAGACTCCTTCAGCCACTTCTTTCCTTGGCCTAAACTGCCTAGCTTTTCTGCTAGTGGATTCCATGAATTTCATGAGCTGCATGTGTCCACCCCGACATCCACATGGTGTTCCTCTGAGCTTTCCCTCATTCTATCATATGTGCTTGCAGATACAAAATGAAACTATACACACAATGCAGATAAAAGAATTCCCTCATGCAATAAATAACCATTTATCTGTCAAGGCATTATCTCAGTGTATTTCTAAGTATTTGGTATAGTCAGGCTCTCATCTCAGTTCTGACAAACACATGTTACTGTAATATAAATCATCATAATAAAACACAATGGGTTTACAATGATATGCTCCTCAAACAGGTGTTGTGAAAATACATCTAGATTTGTAAATGGCTAGGAAAATATTCAATAACTATTTTCAGAAATAAGCATGTATTTTAATTAACATATATTACATCTAATCTAACTTACATTCATGATTCTTTATCAGTAGAGATGGGACCATGTTTATGAACATTGATTATAACAGTTTCAAAGGATTATTTTAATGGGATTTCTATTATTTAAGGAACTATTTTTATTTTTTACTCGTAGATGGCACAAGTGGCAGACTACATCGATTCCGAACTGCAAATAAATGTAGTAGTCACTTCTCTAGCATAGAAATTGGCTATTCCTGAGTGCCCATTTTGGAAACATGACAAAAAAACACAACCTTCTATCCATCATTGATAATATATTGAATTCAAGGGTAACCTGAAGGATTTGTGTCTTGCCAGAGCACAATAAATTTGTATTGTATATGTGGGTGAGTACACCTGGCTTCCCTTAGACACATCTCTGAAAAAATTGCTTGTGAAATGGAGTGATAATAGGAAACATAGAGCTGACACAACAAAAAACACACTGGTTTATTCACGAGTAGTCTTCAGTAGCACTTAAATAAAAAAGCTTAGTCTGTTCAGGAGTAATAATGTTATTCACCTATGGAAATGTGAAGAATAAGCATACTGATAAATATGGTAGCTATAATAAACTCATAGGTGGTATAACAGAAAGGAGAAAGATTGAACAGTCAAAATCTTATAACATTTCTGGACAAGAATGCTTCAATAACTTCTGGAGGATGTTTAAATAAAAGTTTCAAGCCACATTTGTTATACTTTAACCAGGAAAAATATATCACTTTTGAAGCAATGAAGAATACATTATGAAACATCAAAAATCTCATTTAAATATGATTTTAAATTATAGAAAATTTGAAAAATGTCCCTCTCAGTTTTGAAATACAGTCACAACTCAGGACACTTTCCAAGAAATGTTAAAGATGCATTTTTACATATATATCCCTTATATAGCAGATAGCTTTTCTTTTACTGAGAACAGTTACTGAAGGAGCTTACTAAGCACAGCTTCCAATTTTTGTATTGTACTTCAACAGTGACTGTTGAAAATTTGCAGGGGTTAATCCCACTGGAACAAATGCTTGGGCTTGTGCATTTATTGTTCATTACCCAGTACTTTATTTTCTAGTAACTCCAGAAAAAATGCTTACTACTTATGCAGCCGAAAGAGCTCATATATTATCCAGAAATAGACTCCTATTTTAAACAAAACCATAATGAACATTCCACGTTTTCTCACTGCATTATACTCCAGCATTCTGCTCTAAGCTATGAGATCTGGCTCCTATGTTGGCTACTTTTAGGCAGTTAGCTCAATTCATCTGTAAAAGTGCCTCTTTCTATTTTGAACCTTTCACATGGAGATTTTCAAGTCTTCTTGAGGAACGCCATGCAATCCATGGTGATCCACATTCTAATGCAGGAGCAAGGAAGAAGGGCAAAAACATTCTGAAGGATTCCTGGTAAACAACAGCATCCATTCACAACAAAATTTCTTCATGTATTTTAAAGAACAATTGTTAAAATACAGCTTTTAGAAATGTTTTTAGTCAACAGAATTATGTTGGTTTTACACCCTTAGAAAAATATGCACAAAATGCTGAAACTTATGCATTCTTCTAGATTAAGCACTTCTTAATAATGTAAGTAGAAGACGAGGATCACATTCAGTTTCACAATGTGGCTTCTTTCTAAAAGGATCATTAAAAGTTTTCCAAGATTCCTGAATTCAACTTTATTTTGTGCACTTAATGTATTTTTAAAAAATTTTAGAAGTTGGTCGTAATTCTTTTTATCAGCTAAAGTAAGAAGTGAGTGATCCTATATAAGTGTTAATAACAAATTATTAAAGAATGGAAAGCATGGAACAGCTAGGTAGAATCATCCTTTCCCAATATACATAACCTGGGAAATGCAGTATGTTTGGTTCTTCTAATTTATTTCAGATTACACTGCATAGGACCAGATTTAATGAATAAATTAAAAAGAATATTATTATTCCATGGATGTAGCAAAAATTGGATTAAACTACACTAGCTTCACTAGTTTTCAGGTAATCAGAAATAATACTTTTCATATGAGATCTCCCAGCTGGAGGAAAAAAAAAAAAAGAAGCATACAAAATTGTGTAAAATGAAAGAAGATGATGAAATAAGTATAACTCTAAAATTGAGAAAAACATATCTGTCTAGGAGTGTAAAAAAATGAGTTTAGTGAATTTTTTTTTTTTTTGATTATTAGTTGTACATCTTGTAATCTACCAGAAAATAAATAAATAAATAAATAAATTCTTATATGTACAATCACTGGAGTCATAATCCCAGGTGCAACAGCAGACCCCTAATTTGGTATAAAATGAATCTCAGCAACTGACAGAGTTCAGGTGGGGTTCAAGTGTTGTTGAAATGGAGTTTGAAACAATTGTCTTATAACTTTATTCCTTTTCCTAACTAATTTAGGAAAATAAGGAAAATAAGACATTCAAAACCTTATTGAAAAATGATCTAACTGTTCTATACAGAAAGGACATTGTTAGATGTTTGTACGAACTTTGCTTGCACTAAAAAAAATATTAAGATCAAATTTTATTGCTTTATTAGAAGTAATTATCTTCTCACATAGCTGCCATATCCTCTTCTAGTTCAGTGTAGCACCCTCTTTCAAATATGTGATTTAGTGATCTCAGTCAAAGAAGAAATAAACATTGTTTCATACAAAAGAGGTGGATATTTGTTATGGCTTGTCAACTCAGCAACGCAGTTTGCTAAATCATCGTGGCATGGTTATAATGTAAATCTGATGCTGCAAATCACCAAGATTAGTCCAAGCAGACATTTGGTAGGCAGCTCTTTCTTAGTATATATAGACATTTTCTTTATTATTTATTTACCTTCATGTAAAAAGAGGAATCTTTTTTTTAATGCACTTCTGAGAAAAAGCTATTATGATATTTTTATCACTTTTTTACATGCTTATTGGACATGAATTTGTTCTTGGAATAAGTTCTGGGGGACAACTGTAGATGTCCTTACAGAGATGTATATTCAAGTAAGTAACTCTATCACCTGGATCTCTGGTGCTAGAGACAGGAGGAAAGCAGTTTTTCCTCTCCAAAAACAAACACTAGGGGTCCAAATTCACAGTTAATTTCATCTTGAGAAGTTCCATTGTGCAAGGCATTGCACAGATTTCAAGCAAGAGATTCCATGGAGGTGCCAAAAGGGCTGTTTTAGAGACTTTTCTGATGTCATTTTGGATAGCAGGAGGAGGTGTAGGAATAGTACCCAAGACATCCAGAAGGATATACTTAAACTATAATTATTGAATACTTCTAAATACATCTACTCCATTGCTCAAGATCTTTTCTTCCCACTTAATTCTTGTTGTTCCATTTATTGTTTAATATGGTGAAGAAGACAAACAGCTTTGTGAGCATTGCCAGGATGACTTTTTGCCTAGCTTAGTTTAGTTTATTGAAATAACGCTTTCAGCACAAGAAAGAAACCACGTAGCCTGAAAACAAGAATCTTAGACAATATTTGTACAGGAGATTTAAGGTGACAGACTGAAGCAACAAGTGTTGCTATCTAATATCCTTCTATTTATCTAATCTTTAACAGAACATATAAAGGTATTATTGCAACCCAAACAAAAAACTCTTGGGATAACCATGAGCCCTCCCTAATGTGCACAGCATATTGCTTTGTTGCAGATCTTGGAAAGGGTCACAGTTTAACAGTCAAAATCCATCTCTTTTCCCCTCTAAGCAACCAAGCAGAGGCAAGTTATGGTAGCTATATGTCTCTCTCACTACTTTTTATTTTCATTTCAACCAAATCCTCAAACAAATTTTAAATCCAAAGCAGAATTTTCTGCATTTAAGAAGAGCATACATAAATGTGTCAGTAGGTAGTCAAGGAAGTATATTTAGAAGCAGTTCAATACATACAAAATTATCTAAGTGGCACAAGGGTCTCATTTATGCATTCTCTTAAAACTTCTTCCTCAGACCTTTGTTTCCACTTGGAAGCACAAAAGCTTTTACAGGTAATCTCCAGTGGAGCATCAATATATTTTCAATTTCTTATTTCCATATTTATCATTTATATAATCTACTCTGAAATCTTTTTTTTTTTTTGCTTTTTTTTTTATTTGAAAAAGCAAGTAATTTTGCCTACCTTTTGTAATTGGATTATTTTAGCCATCCCATCTGACAGATTTTATTTTCCACAGAGTAAATGCTTAATTTACCAGTAGCACAATTTAATTTCTTATAAATCCTTGAGGATCCAGTGCTTCTATGAATCTTATCTGAAGAAGATACATGGCATCGCTAACTAGACTATGATATTTTTAAAAGTTATTAGTGGTCAGGGAAATCAAATGCTCTCTAACTATCTTTTTGAGGGCATTCTGTCTTCTATTAGGAGTATCATTAGGTTTATTAAATGGTTTCTCCAAACTTTTGACGTGAAGAATGTCCTTCATTAAGAAAGGGTTAGAATGTCCTTTATCAGGGGAAGCATAGTCTTGCAGATGATTTGATAAAAATTGTATGTGATCTGGCTATGTTTAATGATCAAAACTTTCCTTGGTATAAATAAAAAATACTTTTTTATATAACTAAGAAATATTCTGATGATAGGTTAAATATTACCGGACTGATTTAGTAGTGTAGCAATAAAACCAACACGGAAATGGTGCCTCTACTCCTCAGAAGTACTGGGAATGGTAGACAAAATGTGGTCTTTTAGAAATCTGCATGAAATGTCAGTAAAGCTAGGATTTGACCTTCAGTGCTCATTACTGAAATAAGTAAAACATCTACTAACGGTTTTACAAAAGTACCTTTTCCAAACTCCAGAAGAAAATCTCTTTTGGAATTATTACCTAATAAATTCCATGTTTATCCAATGACTGCTTAAAATAACATGTATAATCATTTTGATTATAAAAGCCAAAGTATCTAGTCAGGAAAGCAAAATGCTTTCAATGCTCTCACCCAAAATGATCTGCTCAACATCATTCAGCAAGATCCACCTCAGGCAGTAGAGAAATAAATTCCATTTCTCCAGTCAAAAACAGCATTTTTATTACTGAGCTAGGATTTATCCCTGAAAACCAAGTTTCTTCAGCGAGCTTTACCTCAATAGCTCCAGAAACTGATAATGAAGATATCTACATCTGAGATAGTCACTCTGGCCTCCTTAAGGAGAGGAAGAGAATAAACATGCTTTAAAAACATGATTCACTTGAACTATTTTACACATTTCTGTTTTGATAATTGAAAACACATTCTATAAGCACTCACTTTACTCCATTGACTGCAAAGTAGTTCTACTAATTTCAACTCTTCCAAACTGAATAAACATCTAACAACAGATGCCTATATTTTCCCATAGGATTTACAGGAAGAGCATCATTTCATTCTCATGTAGTATTTGTCTGGCAGCAGGGCAGGTTTGCAGTACCATTTGCATAAGCTCATATCTCACATTCTCACTTGCAGACTTGTAATTTACAGAAATATATTAGGAAATTCTCAACAGATAAATCCAGGTTAAGACTTAATGGACACCCTTGTTCAAAATCAAAGAATAGTATTGCTACCTCAAACACTCATAGCAGGAACCTTGTTTCCAGTAATGCGACAGGAAGGGGAAAGGAAACATCAAGAAGCCAAGGAAAGGAAACAGCAGGAAGCCAAATGCAAAACCACAGCATATCTTAATGCAGTTAATTAATTTAGGGGATATTTAAACCCTTTTCCATGTGAATAAGGACATTAGTTAAACAGAGACACTGGAGGAAATGCAGGAAGTGGAGGCATTCAATTGCTTGACTTTGCCAAAAATGAGGAGTCAAGATGGCATGAAAATAGAAAGAGGTAAGCATTAGAAAGATCATCGGTTTTCTCACTGGGACAAGTAGTCACAAATATGCCTTTTCCCTGTGTTGAGTAGTCTTTTCATTTTACCCAGAATATCCAGCCATCAGAAAGCATCTTTTAAATTAATTCATTGTTGCTGATTTTTGATTTGCATACTGAGGTTTGTGTCTCTCTGGGTCATGAAATTTGCTATTCTTCCACCATTTAACAAGAATTGGCTTTGAAATAATTGCACAACAAAGACTGCATATAAAAAAAGAAGCATCTTGAATGCAAAAGTTTTGCAAAGAAGGGTCTCTGATAACACAAATAGAAAGAAGTGCTGCAAGCGATTAAAAGCTGAAAGCATCTGGGAAAAAGCAAATTAACTGAGCTTCTGGAGTGAACAGACGTGATCTTTAGAGTTTTGAAATATGATTTCCCCCTTCCCATCCCCTAATGAAACAGACGGTCAGGACACTATAGCCTAATTTATTTTTTGTATCTTTTCTCCTGAGCTATGGTTGCTTCTTTATGGGACTTATATTGAAGACATCAAAGGTTTTATCCATAAAAAAAAAAAGATGGTTCTGAATATCCTTCATATTTCAATATGACTATTAAAACTCAAATTAAAAATCATTCCAAATCATTCCAATCACTTCAAAGGATTAAAAATGTAATATAATGATCAGAGAGACAATATGAAACCAGAGAGTTAGCAAGTTAACACAATGAAAATATTTTTTTCTGGATTCTCAGGTTTAATATTGTTATCAAACCATTTTCATTAACAGATGTGCTGGTTCATCTTTTGTAAGCCTCACGGCAAATGCTAATCACTAATGTTTAGGACACATTTTAAAAAAAAAGGAGAAAAAACGGCAGAACCTCTTAGTCAGGAGATAGAGATTGTTTATATGATTGCCTTACTGCAGTAGTTAATCCTGAACAATTCACTGTACTGTATAACCTCTGAGCAAAAGGTCATTTTACCCACCAAATTTACTAGCCTGTATCTGCAAAGGGAGGACAGTGAACTTTCAGGAAGTTCAAGGTTCTAAAAAATAACCTAGGACAAAGTTATGTATTAAGTAAAGCACACACTGATATAATTATATATTTTATTACTTTCAGTACACTTGCATATATTATAGCAGCACCACTGTGAAGGACTTGGAGGACAGGAGGTCGAACACATTCCCTATCAGTGATGAAAACCAACAGTACCCTGTGCTGTAACAGCAGGATCAGAGTCAGTAGATCATGGTAGATGATTATCTCCCTTTATTCAGCTTGGAGGAGAAATGGTTTTGGGGGCAACTTCCTGGTGCTACAGGGAGGGCATCAAGAGGTTAGAACCAGTCTACAGCAGTGCATGGTTGCGGAAAAAGAGAGGCAATGACATAAACTGAAAAAACAAATATTCAGATTGGATTGGATTAAAAAAAAATCACAGCTAGGAAGTCATGGCTGCATGTTTCCCCACACATCTACACAAACACACACACACATCTACACAATACACATACATATGACTAGATTCAAAACAGACAGAAAACCCTGCTGTGATGCAAATACAAACAGCACCAATACTCTCAGCTCATTCTCTTCAGTATGGGAAGGTGATCAGTATGAAAGTCCAGCAGTCAAAACTATATACATAAATACCATATGGATATCCCAGGAGCGACACTCATGAAGCTCAGAAACTGCCTCCTCTGGAACCTCCAGCCTCCAGTTGCCTAAGGTACAGAGACATGCTCATGCCCATGGGTCTTCCAGTCATCCCCCCCTGACCCAGGGTCCTGGGTATCTAGCTTCCCCAGTAGGTTGTTTGGCACATTGGTCTTTCTGGGAGCCAAATCACAAACCCTCAAGTGTCTCCAGTATGCAGCCCAGACATATGGCCACCTCTGGCAACCTCTCAAGGCCCTTAACCAGCTTGCCAGTAGACAGGCTTCATATTTGATAGATATCACTCACTGATACACACGTTCATGCAACATTCACATTCTCTGTTCTCTCTAGATGCTGCATCCCAGGCTCACAGACCCCTGTAACTCATGTCCCCACACTGGTGGCCAGCACAGAGAAGTCCATAAATACACATACACACAGCATGGAGACCCTCAAAACCAAGAGAATAGTAAGAAATGGAGATTAAGGAGAAGACAAGACAGACAGTCAAGGACATGGCTAAACAAGCACACTTAGCAGCAACCATGCTTATATGCGACAAGTCCCTTTTTGTCCATACCTTTCTATTTTCCCATGCTTTGTCCTCCCCAAACCATTCTGATCCCTTCCTTTTCTGTGGCTCCTCCCTTCAGCATCCCATAGAAAATCTTGTGTAGTCCCCAGATCTTCCTCCTGGCATCTCTTGATGAGGCCCACTGCTCAGGTAGTGACCCCTATGCCTCGGTCTGAAGAGGGGCTGCTGTGCCTCCTGGTGCCAGGTGTTTCCGAGCCAAGCAGTCGATGCTTCCTCTAGGACACCAATCCATGGTGTTGATCAGAGGCTCTTGACTTAGTTTGGTTTATCGAGGCCTCCTGCCTCGCTCTGTGCTCCTCTGTGTATATGGAGATGAGGTTTTTCTCTCTTTATTGAAAACATTCCGCAATGATGCATGTCAGAACAGTTACAAAAATATCAGGCTGGATATTTTTTCTAGGATATAGAATCTATACATAAAGTCTTTAAATGTTTTAAAATATTTTTCCAAGTATTTAATAAAAAATACTTTTACGTTTCTCCATTTCATTACAAAAATTTTTACAACCATTTACAACTTTTTTTTTTCCCCCACTGAACAAATCATAAAACTCCAACCACCTAAATCATAAATGTAATTCTTTGTCTTGAAATGCACTTGAAATTTTGTCATCTGACAGTAGTATCTCTCTCATTCCTGATGATTTTGTGGTATCACTTTACAAATGACTTTGTTCTGACACATAATGTTAGAAAAACCTAAGCCTAAATGTCTAAGTCAAAAATTTTAACCATCCTTCAATTGAAATGCTTCCTGGAGTCTATTCTCCATTTGGTGATTTGTATAAGTCATTTTTCCCCCTACCGTTACTGCATTGCCCTCTAGAACTGCTGACAAAGATTGGCTGAGCAAGTTCACCCTGTGTCGGTCTTTCAGACTCTTCTATTGACTCTGTTTCTATTGTCATGACCAAGAAAAAAACAACATATGTAGATACATATTCTACACATAATTATGCTTCCAGCAGCCAAATCTCTTCCTCTGTCATGCTGTCATCCTTCTCAAGGCTCCTACGATGTACCAGTCTTTGCTGATGGGATTCTGTTCACCATGTAATATAGATGATAGAGGAAACAGTTTCTGGGATGCCAGTACACAGATGTTGACTTCTGGACTATTGATGGAACAGGGTAGAAGGAATCTCAAAAAAACAGTCCATGGTTTCTCAAAAGATATTTGTCACATTTTTATGAAATGTGAGGGTGTTGATGAGTGTGCTGAGCAAATTTCTCATTATTTCACTCAACACCATACTTACCCTCTATGTTCAGGACATGATTATAAAAGAGATTTCCAAAATATAGTCCAGTCAGAGCAATAACATCTGCTCTACGGTCATCTTAAAAGGTTTGTCAAATGCATGTTGAGGATGATGCTCTAAAATGCATGCTGAGATATCTGCAGAGAGCAAGAGGAAAGGAAAAAAAAAAAAAACAAGGCTTAGAAAAGTCGATCATATGAACATGACATAGGACTACCACAGGACAGTGAACTTACTCAGAAGTTGTAAATAAGGGAAAAGGCTTGTCACTTGAATCATAGAATCACGGAATGCCTAAGGTTGGAAGGGACCTCTAGAGGTCATCTAGTCCAACCCCCCTGCACATGCAGG
>JAWLRI010000211.1:650773-675860 GCA_034781795.1 Crypturellus tataupa
TGTGAGGGTGACAGAGCCCTGGCACAGGCTGCCCAGAGAGGCTGTGGAGTCTCCTTCTCTGGAGATCTTCCAAACCTTCTAACCTAAAATATTCTGTGATTCTGTGAAATGCAGAGCAATGATAGCATGATAAAGAAATAGCCAGACCAGATATCTGACTTAATAAGACTACAGAAAAGTAGGAGTAAATGCGGGCAATTTCAAATAATAATAGATAAATATAAAGAATGCAACAATTGCCCAAGTTGCTATTTAGACTAGAAACAGGAAAGCAAGCAGTCTTAAAATTCTTATCCTACCGTAATTGCAACTGTTTCTTAGAAGATGGCATTATCTGTTAACTCCAGTGCTTTGCTCACTTCCAGGTTATACTTAGAATCATGGAATCATAGAATGCTTACGGTTGGAAGGGACCTCTAGAGGTCATCTAGTCCAACCCCCCTGCACACACAGGGTCACCTAGAGCACATGGCACAGGACTACGTCCAAGTGGATACTTCATCATGGATGAAGTCTGACAGTAATTCCATCCCAATTAGGGAATTTACATCAGAATTAAACCAGTTAAGAAGCATAGAAATTACTCTGTAGTCCCTAGCTCAGTCTTTTCACACATTTTTTTTTACACCAAAATAATTAAAGAGGTAGTCTTAAATGGTCTTATTGCACACTGCCATTCTGAAACTACTGATAAATCTTAAATTACTGCTGTGCTGTCCACTACCACTCATTTTGCTAACGGTGGTTTAGCATTGCCACCTTCACTTTGCATTGGTTTGGTCTCCAGCAATCCATATAGTCAGTTAACGAGATAAAAATGTTTGTCACATAAGTTAATAATAAAGATACCCGATTTTATATGCCAAAGTTATCCTGCTGGGGGCCCTAGCTTCCTGTATGATTAACACTGAGAGATACCTCCCTCTGGAGGGGAGGTGTCATTCAGAGGATGTAAATTAAATAGATATTATAGGAACTTTAATGTAGATGGAGAAGATGAATGTCTCTATCTCTTAACATCTAGTATTGGAAAATACTGAATCCATCTGAAAGGTATTCTTTCCTCCCCAAATAAAACTTGAGGTAAAGGTAAGGTAAAAACTTTAGATGAATCTTTGAAGGATAAAGGCAGATATAGAATGTTGATGTTTCACCTTATCTGTAGCTTCTTAAAAACAGTCACATATCCTTGGTTTCTTGGCTGGACTAAGGAATCTCAGAGAGCAAAGCTGTGTCATGTTGCTCACCATGCCTAGGTGCATATGAGCTATGGAGCACAGACTGTTCTTCTGACAAGAGAGTGAGTAGGCAAATAGCGGAGATACTTCTGACTGTCCTCTCCAATGCAAGGAGCATGAGCTCTTCTTTTTTTTATTTTTTATTGCTGTTATTTAGATGGGAAACAGTGAATTTCACCCTGGAAGCTGTATGAGCACCTTATGTATTCCCCCAAAAATGTATAAAATGGGACACCAGGGGTTTTGTACAGGCATCTCAACATGCCTAATTGTATTTTCCTGTGCATCTAGCCACTTTTGGAAGTAAGATAACAGACTAGACAGATTTGTGATCTGCTCCTGTAGACCTGTTCTCAGCATCATGTAATCCCTTGTCTTTCTCAGCAAGTGATTCTCACAGAATCACAGAATGGTTGAGATTGGAAGGGACCTCTAGAGATCATCCAGTCCAACCCACCTGCTCCAGCAGCGACACTCAGACCATGGGGCACAGAGTGGCATCCAGACAGGTTTGGAAGATCTCCAGAGAAGGAGACTCTATATGAGGGAGGGAGAGTCATAAAAGAATAACATTTCTAGCTATCAACCCATGTGCAAGTTATTGTGAAGGCCTGCTTCAAGGATGGTAACACCGTCCTTGCTAACAGTCTTGCTAACAGTAGTACAGGATGTCTTGTTAGTAGATAACCACCATCAAGGACGGCAGTGCAGATCTTCTATGAGCAAAGCAAAAGCTTTGTCTGCTTTGTCTGCTACGTGACCAAGAAGCTGATTGGATAACTTTAATATAAGCGTTTTAGATTATTGGTTTATCAGAAACTGTGTTTTTGCATGTTTGTAGACAAATAAGGTATTATATCTGGTATAGTACACTATATAAGTTTTATCTCATGCTCAATAAAATGTCTTCGGTGGAGTCCGTTCCGCAAGTTGCAACAAATTATTACAATAGCAAAGGGGACAGTAGGATTTTTAACTTTTTTTCCCCTTATTTCTGTGAAAGTAGTTTGAAACCAGATGGGATCATAAAGATAAAAGTAGTCTCATTAAGTACCAAGAGAGATACTATTAGTATGCTAATAGACAGATGTTTTCTTACAGAAGAGATAAAAGATATAAAAGATGACAGGAGAATAAATAGACTTTTTTTTTTCCTGTGTAGAATCTAGCACAGAAATGACCAATGGAATAATGCAATTCACTGAAGTAGGAAGTTTGTAAAGTCATTTTAGAAGTCTTGACAACATTGACCCAGAGATTATAGAAAAAGCTGCTATTAAAAGTGTCTTTAATAGTCCTACATATTGGTGCCCCTGAGTGAAGAAGAGGTGTTAGCTAGATAATGGCTTTCCACAATATAACTACCCTCAGAAATCATATCCAATGAAATAGTTTCCAAAAGAATAAAGAAATGCCACAATGTATGTTCAAATCTAGTCACTACTATCATAAACCAGCTACTTGTTTCAAATAACAGTCTAATCTTTTTGTTTGTTTGTTTGTTTTTAATAAGCAGAGGCACCTTAAAATTTAATATATATTTATTTATTTTAATTTAGATATACATCAAAAAATCATGGCCATAACTCAAGCCTTGACATGGTACCTGATCTTTTTGTTTGTTTGTTTTTAATTAAATCAATTCAGGTGTGAACTTGAAAAAAGAAAGAATTATTACCCCACAAAAGTAATTCTGTATATATCAGAGGATAACTGATACACAATGAAGACTCACAGGATTCATAGGTTATGAACTACAGCATTATTACACTGTATGAAAAAGAAAGGTTGTGTTTTTTCCTTTTTTATTTTCCTTGAAAAAGCAAGAAGTAACTTGTAACTGTGTTGTGTCATGCAGCAGCATGGCTCTGATTCTGACTCTGCAGATGCAGAGCACAGAGGTTTGCTTTGTTCTTCAAAACAGCTCCACTGATATTACCCCCAGGAGTGAAGAGATCTACATGCCATGCCATTATGCAAGACTGTTGCTTGCAGAAAGCAAGTCTGTTGATACATACCCAGATCTTATTAGTGATTCAGCAAATGTAAAAACTGCAGGTATAAATGCAGTTGTGAGTTTTACAGGCTGATGGACAGGCTTTCTAAGGCAAGTACTCAAGGCAGTGTACATTGGGCTGTTAGTCCCTGGATGGTTATAGAACCTTATTACAGTATTGTTAGAAAAGCACACTGTGAAATTTATGTGGTGAACCTACAACACTTGTAAACCATTAACAATGAAACAAAATTCCATTTTTCAACACAAAGCATATACTCATGTTGCCTCATGGGTACTTTTAATTTGAAAGTGTTCAAGAATACAAGACTGGAGCGCAGCAAATCTTTCTGGATAAATTTTGGGTATAAGTAGCGTTGCCAAATACACTTAGTTAACAGACTAAACTTGCCTCATCTAAGAAAGTCCTTTGCTGTTTGCAATTGTCAGTGGAGACAAGTTCTCATTTCTGTCGAATTTGCTGTCTATCTGTGCTGCCCTGATTCCTTGGAATCTCACACAGTTTTGTGCCACTCACATTAAACCTTACCCAGGGTATTAGAGGATAAATACTCTCCTTACAAAGAGCTCCTAGGGTTTCCACACTTAATTCCTCTACTGGATAGGATAAAAGGGTCAACTGAGAGGCTCTTTGGAAGCAAAAAAAAGGCAAATGCAGTTGAACCATTGCTAGAGTTGTAGAGCTAATGCAGTTGTACTCTGAGAAGCCATGTGTGATATCTGTAGCTGTGGACAAGTCTCACTGCAATCTTCTCTTAATGAAGGAACTCAAGAGAACTATGCAGAAGAGTCCATAAAGTTTTCTTTTATCCTGCTTTAGATTGAAAAAATGTGGAAAACACACTTACTTTCTAAAGCCCATTGATTTTCTTCTGTGGTCCTTCAAGGTAAATTTCAATAGTTGTTTTCTTATCCTTGTTATATTGCTCACTGTTTTAGAACCTATAGAATTCTGTAGAATTGTGTTGTATACCACAATCATGATATGCAACTTACAGGATTCTGTATCTTAGTAAAATACTTGGGTTTATATTAATATGAGTACAGGAAATAGCAGTGCAGTTTAGCTTGTATTCCCAGCTAAATTGCTACTTTGCCTTTGGAGAATATCTGAAAAAGAATATCTTGGGAACAAGTTTCATTTACGGTCCAATATATTTATAAGTATTAATTTAATTATTGTATTATAAACATTCTTTTGGATCACAGATAATCCCTCAGGAGTCTTAACTGGGTCTAAAAAATACTTTGTAATAATGAGTTCCACCATTAAGCATTCTGTTAGAAGAAATGTTTCACCTGTATTGCTGTTTTGTCACCATCCAATTGCATGTCCTCTGATTTTGTAGTGTGCGGACAAGAAGAATAGAGGCTTCTATCTTATTTTGTAGACATAGTTTCAATAATATTTTAATTATTTTGTCATATTCTTTCTCGTCCTTCATGAAAAAAATTTCCATCCACAGGATACATTTCCTCTATCCCATAATTTTTTATCATTGCATATCAAACCGCAGCCAAATTTCAAGATAAAGAAATCTTCTGTGAAAGTGAACTGCTTTTACAGAAGCAAGGCCTCTTTCCCCAAGAGACTTGTTTCCCTACAGATCTACATTTGACTTTAACTGTTAATACACTGGAAAAGCATCTCTTTCCACGTCTTCTTCATTCCAGAGGAAACCTGTCACCATCCCTTTCTGTATTTCATGTTCTCATCTTAATTAGTGAAGTTCATGTGAAAAAAAAAAAAACACAAACATAAGTATAAAAGAGATAGCCCAAGACATGTAGTTGAAAACCAGAAAAGCAGTCAATGCAGAACAGCTCTCCCTATTTTCCTATGTAGAAGAGCTCACAGCAACACCATAACTAGGAGCTTTTGTTTCTGCTACACCTTTGTCTGTTCATTATCATTCTGTAATATACTGGCCATTGCTGATGGTCAAGTGGACTCTTTTTTTTTTTTTTTTTTTTTTTGCCTTTATCCTGATGAATCTGATGATATTTCTGAAAAGTCTTTCCTATCATTTTTACCTAGATTCATAATTAAAAAAAAAAAAGATATTTCAAGAATGTTTTAAAATTTTATTGGGATAGCTCTAATTATTCAAGACATAATTCATTAATGTTCTTGAATAATTAGAGATCCTATTAAGATTCCACTTGTAAAGACTTAAATGATTAATAAGCAGTTTAATAAATAGTAAATCAATAGAGATAGTTATAGAGTTCAGATTAGTTACATTTTTGGTAGCATTGGGGTACAAACTTCATTTTCATGATCAAAGTATACCAGGTATTGTACAAAGACTAAATATAGCGTGCTCCTTGTCCCAAGGGACCTGTGAGAGCCAGTCTACATAAATGCTGGGTCCTCAGAGCTGGTTTGAGTCATCAGTATTACCTAAAGTATGGATTTGTGGGCAGACAGAATAGTGGTGGTATCAATTGACTGCTAATATCCACAGCTCAGAATAATCTAATATATCTTCTTGTGAACGAATGGTAACTATTTATAATGCATATTAGTAAGTCTGCTTACAGTGGCTATCAAACATTTATGAAGCCTTTGCAATTCTCATATAAATTAAATCTTAAAATAAAAAAAGTTATCTGCTTTTTTTTTATTCCAAAAACATCGATTGCCATGCATTGAGATCAGTCCCCTAGTGTATATAGTTAGACAGCACAAGGGGACAGCTTCTGCACCAGAAGCTTGTCACATACAAAGGTGGTAAAAAAGACAGTTTTAATTTCTATTTCCCAGACAGATGACTAAAATAAGGAGATGAGGAAAAACATAGATTAAGTCTTCTGTGTCTCTGATGGATATTTCATGAAAACTTGACCTGGGGGAGTCAGACTACCAACTCTTTCAAAAGAGCCATTTAAATCTTCTGTATATTCATCAGGAGTCAGAAGTAGCTAATAGGAAAAGGTGTGAGGCGTGTTTGAAATCTTGACCTGTTTAGCAGAGGCATCAAGCGGAGCTGTACATTTTGCGCCTCTTCTGGCATCAACACGAGGGCTCTGGCTACCCCTTTTTTAAGCAACTGGAGGAGGAGAAGTGATAGCAGTACCCAGTTACCTGAGTCAGTGTGACGGCTTTTCTTAGAAAGGAGTAATGGGTGTGATTTCTATTCTTAATATTTTTATCCAATCTCAGTGAAATGCAAAGGGCATAAGTAAGTCAGCACAGAGCAAACTCCAGTATTTCCCTCATTTTCTGCTCCACCTCATTTTATCTTTGCTTATGACTTTTGCCTTTCTTACTCAAGAGTTACCCATCAGGCTTCCACATTTGCCCAGGGACCACCAAGAGCACCCATGCACCTTGCTTTGCCATCACAGCCCATGGACCACTGAGTAGGGCATTGCCCTGAGAAAACATTACTTTAATCTCTTGTCTCATGGAAGACCTGAGCCCATGTCTCTCACTTTGTCAGCAGGAGCTGTAACCCAGAAGTGCTATCAGCAATAATTTGGGCAGTAAACAACTAGATTACTAACAAATATCTGCTGAAGTCAGAACAGAGTGAACTTGATGCTTTTAGACCTGCGCATATTGGTATGTTTGCTCTGTTTTGCAAATCAGTGTCGCCGGTGACATCATCTTCTCTCATTGTGCATTTTTGAATGAAGAATGACCATAACTGATGTATTTTATGTTGAACTCCATGCTTCTCCATTGGATTAGGGGTGGTCATACCTAATTACGGTATGAAACGTGTCTCTTTGGGGACCTGCTCCCTCTGGTTTGTGGCAAAACTTTGCAATGGCAGTACTCACACCACAACACTGAACACGTCTGGATTTGTACCTTTATTTACCACCAAATGAGGTGACATGGTGTACGACTGTTCTTTTGTTTTAGGTTCTGGATCCGTTACACAAAACTGGAAAATGTGTTCTACCTGCCCCTCTAATACATCAGCTAAAAGTACATCTAAATTAGAAGAAGTTCAGAGAATCTCAAATATATGTATGAGTACATATATGTATGAGCCTGAGCTGTGAAACTGTTCTTGTGTACCTTTGTACATGCACGACCTCACCAATAAAATGCCACAAATTATCAGGTAGATAAAGAAATACAGAAGTATTTGAAAACATTAAATTTTGAAATATTGAAAACAATTTTTGATAGAGAAAATCTGATCAATTAGAAACAGTCATCAGGTTCCTTCTAGTTTTGCATAATCTACCTGTTGTTTTCTAATGTAACTTTATTACGAGTTTGTTACCTTGAAGTTTAGAACTCATGAGAAAAAGATATGCATAAATAATAACACAGAAAAAAAAGTGAGAAAACTGTTGTCTGGAATATGTGAGAATTAGAAAAACTTCAAATCGCCTGAGCTAGACGTGAGAAAACTCTGTTTGCCTTTGTTTACCCTCAGCTATATCTCTGGGGCAGAGCTGCACCTATTATAAATTAGTTCAGCCAATCTGAAATCAGTGAAGCTAAGCAGATTTATTCTAGGTGAGGTTTCTATCTTTTATATCCTTCATTCCCAGCACTAACTCCACAGAGTTATGTAGTAGTCCCATACAGTACTGACAGTTAATTTGTCTTGGTATTTTTCAGAGTGAAAGGCTAGAGATAGACAAAGGTAACCTTTAGATCACCGAATGCAATGTTATATGTGCTCTCTTCCCTGCTTTTAAGTTTTCTTTCTCGTAAACAATTTCTGTTTGTCAGGCTGTCTGATAAAAGCTTTTTCAAATGACCATAGCTCAGCAACAGAAAGACAAGATCTCAATGTGAGACGTAATTTCATAAGAAAAAAAAAAATGATGAGTTATTATCCATCCTCAAAAACTACTCTTCATTGAGATGACACCACTCCTTGGTGGGAGGTACAGAGTGTAGTAAGAGTAAGATATAGAGTAATGTTAGACTTATACTTGCAATGCCACAATATCCTGCTCAGAGAGTCTTCAGTGAAAGCAAATAAATTTCACCTTTGTGAATATTGCCTTTCACTACAAACACCTCAACACAAGTCATTCCCTTATGGGTCAAATTAGACTCCAAAATATTTTACAAATAGGATAGTGAATTTTAATCTGTTCTATATATATAACACACCTGCTTGTATTCTAAGTGTCTGCTACTGCCAGGACATGGTGGAACTAATTAAGCCTTATTTTGGCGGAATATAACTTTGTAAGAGCAAAAATAGACCCAATTCTCCTGTTCTTCCATGACCTACATCAAAAAGGCATGTGTTTTTATACAGCCAGCTGCTATTTGTTCCTTAGTAATTTTTATTTTGCTCACATTTTATAATGCAAGTTAAATAGTTGTAATTTATGAGACATTTATGATAATTTCCCCTCCTTGTCTACTTGTCTATCTGCAAGGTAATGAACAGTACCTTAGCTATGCTTACAAGTCTTGAGCATCGCCCAAGACTTTTGGTATGTGTTTTGCTACTTTTTATAGAAATTAATGTGTTAGTGTATTCTGGTTTTTATCAGAGGCTTTTACCTAACATTTGAAATGTAACTCTCTCTCTCTCTCTCTCTCTTTATATATATATATATATATATATACACACACACACACACACACACACATATATATAGAAAATTTCTAATTACTGTTTGAAAGTAAAATCCTGTAGATTGATTATTTAAATATAAAAAATGGTCCACTTTAAACAAGGCTGTATTTTTTATAGTTTCAGACATGCTGGACCCTCCATCATACTGGTCTTAAACTCGGACTGGGTGCATTTCTAAACATAAGCCAAAATGAATAAAACAATGCTTATGCTGAAATTATAGGATAGTATCTTTTTCTTTGCATTAACCAGGGGGAAAATACTTGCTTTATATCAACAAAATCTTTCAGAACTGTGTAAGTTCTTCTCCTTCCTGTCTTTCCTGCCTTCTTTAAGGAGTCTGGGTGATCCTGCTCCTCATGACAAAAAACCCGTGTACTTGTGTGTAGCCTTCAGTAAAACAGAAGGGACAGAAAGCAAAAAAATGCAAGGGAAAAGTGTTGCATTATGCACAGCAGCATAAAGTGTTACGAACTACCGTATTTGTTCCTAATGCACTGAGAATGGTGAAATCTAAAACTGATTACCTCTAAAAAATAAAAAAGGCATATTTTTTTTTAAATGAAGCTACTGCATCGAATATATAATTCATGCACCTGTATGACTCAACTAAAAACATTCATACTTCAGTATCAGAAACAAAAAGAATTCATATAACAATAAATGAAACAGTTTACCAAGAAGTAAACCAAATAATCCATACATGGAAAGAAATAACTAATAGTGGCAAGAGTGGAACAAAATCAAATATAAGGAGACAGTTCTCTCCAAGACATCTTCCAATGTACTGAAAATAGACATAGAAAAATAGTGCACATTGAGCCACCATTCCAAAGTTAGCTTTGTTTTCTATCACAACTTAGCTGTCTATATCTTCATATAACTAATTCCCCTTGTGAAGTTATGTTCATGTTATATTATGTCACTTACACAATTTCCACTTCATTAGAGTTCCAGTTTTGACAACATATTTTAACATCCCAATTCAAAAAAATAATTTCAAACCACTTAAGGTTTGGTTTAATTTTAAGCACACACGTAAATTCTGTTAAAAGCCAGGAAGATTTAGATCTGTGCATAAGTCATTGTTACACTGATATAGGCTTAATAGACCACAAGACTTTTCTAAAATGGATTAAGACCTCTGTTGATTGAAATTGTGCATAGGTCAGGGTCTAGACGAATCATAATTTTTCTTCTCTCACTTTTTATAGCCACTGCAGTATTTTTTCATTTTGCTAAATGCATTTTATGCACTTGCCTGCTGAATGAGTATTTTAATTCAGAATAACTTACTAGGCGCTCTTTTCACCCCAAAAGTATTTAAGTGCCACAGCATAGGACTGAAAATGTTAAATTCCTGTTAAAATATAATAAAGATTCCTCCTTAGCAGTCTCCAGAAATTACTGACTGAATATTTTCCAACCTTCTATTTAAACTAATCTGATTGAAATTACTAAAAGATGTTTAAAAATACTTAACTTTTTAAGGTAGGTACTTTCCTTATCCTTACCTATGATGTGACTTTGTTAGAGGAGGTGATTTTATAAAGGCTGCAAACATTATAAAATAGCCAGTATTTCAATAACAAACAGTAAAAAATAATAAAAAAGGAAATATAGCCAATAATAAAAGAACGTGTAAGACAAACCTGTCTTTAGTGAGTATATTTTCTTTCCATTTAGCAATATTCTACACCCTATTCCATGTAAAAAGTAGAAGTCAACGGTAATTCTACAGAAAAAGTAAAGATCTAAACCAAAAAGTCTTAAAATTGCTAGACCATACTCCCTACCGTAAGGCTTGAGTAAGGTACTTAGTGCTGAATGTGCAATTGAGTTCTGCACTGCAGAGGAGAGTTTTGCATCCACAGACAGATTGAAAAAGAGTGTTTTGGCATGAGTTTCTAATTAGTTCTCTGTGGGGCAAATTTGTTCTCAGTTGCACTGGTCATCTGTTTTGCTATTCTCTATTTATACTGGGGAAACTGAATGAAAACCTCATTTTCATACTTTATGGAAAAATAATCTGCATTTTAGAAATTACTGAGCTCCCCCTGCTTTTTTTTTTTTTTTTTTTTTTTTTTTTAGGAATAAATTTGTTTTTTTTAGGTACAAGCCTTCCACTCTCAAATTTTAGGAGTCTTGAGCCTGCAAATCTGAAATGAAAATTGTTCTTAAATTACCCTGCAACTTTCAGTATTGTGGAAGTCCAGTGGAAGCCTGCTATATTTTTCTGAACCCCAAGGAGATAAAGATCTGCTAGGCTAAAATGAAAATATGTTCTCAAATTGTCTATTCTATGCTTCCTTTCTTCCAGTTGGATTTAGTTAGGATTTTTTAAAAGCTGCCATTACCAGATCACATTTCTGTAAATTGGATTACTCTCCAAGCTTCAGAAATGTGCAGCTCATCTGTAAATTTGCCTGGAAAACTGTTTATTCTTGTTTCTAGATCACAGAGAAAGTGCACACTTGCAAATAAGATAAGCCACAGAAAAATCTCTATCTTCTCCAGTCATATGGCCGGTCATATGGCCATGTCCTTTCTTGTCCTTTGAGGTCCAAGAACATCTTCTCATCTACAGACACTAAGCCATTAGACACCACAATTAGTATGTCTATGATTCTTTCCTTCTTGTTTTTTATCTGTTAATACCACAGATACCCTTGCATTAGAGTTAAGATTATTCACTGAACTGAAAAATCAATGTGTTCACATCTAATCGACAAACTTAAACTGAGCAATTGCTTACACCTATTAAAACCAGTTTTCACATACTGCTTGTCACACCTAAATCTTGGATTACTCCCAGATGAAATCAGTATCATTATCTTTTGCATTCAGATAGCTAACCTCAGTCCAGATGCTTACTGAGGTATACCAGCAAGCCAGAAGCAGAACAAGAATGGTAGCCCCTCTCCAAAAATATCTGATCCAATAATATTTCCCCAGGCTACCTTACAATAATCTTCCTTAAAAGTTGCCCCAAACACATCAAAAGGTTTTTTGTTTTTTTTTTTTCACTTTGAATTTGTAACAAGAACACCATGACACCTGTGGACATCTGTCCCTCTAAACCAATTGCTAAAGCTGAGGCTTGTAAGCTATTTTGGGCATCTTTGAGACTATCTCTTCCTGCTCTTCCTGAGCCACCTAGGTATTATTAGTCAATAATCAAGATGTGATACGATTTTTAATCTTTATATTCCATGATCAGTAATATCATAGTGGAATCAACAGCTATAAAACTTAAGTTGTAAAAGATTTTTTTTCCCATACCTCTCAGCATCTCACCTGACCATATAAATTGACATTTTCCATGTTTCATTCCATTTCAGCTTCCTCCTGGGGTACAAGCCTTCTCTAGATCAACAATTATTTTTGTATATTTTAGGCATGTATCATGTCTTCCCTTATTTTAATTCTTTCTAAGATAAATAGTACAGATCGTTTTTTCAGACTAAATAGGACTGAAAAGATAAGTGCATGCACTATCATGCACAAAAAGTGAGTGCCTTTCTCACTGTAACCAAAGCTATTCATCCTTATGTAATGCAACATAAAACATTCCTGAAGATATGGAGGACTTCATATGAGGACTTCATATATTTTTTCTCCTTTTCTTCATTTTTTAGTGTATACGTAAACAAGAATATGATAGCTATGAAAATAGGCTCTGCAAATTAAAGATATGAAAGGCTTTTTACTAGCTAGATGACAAAAAACTCAACTATCACTCTGACCTGCTAAAAAGATAAAACCTCTTTATATTGGATTACATATCTGAATTTGCCATAGCTCCTTATGAGATATTCCGATTAGTTATAATTTTACAAAGTTTATTTACATTTTTAATGAGAAATCTTAACAATAAATTATGTATCTTTCTTAATTTATAAACAATTTAAAAATCTTTCTTCCAATAGCATATAAACAACGCCTCTTTCAAAAAAATGCTTTTGGTTGTACCATTAGATTATAATTTAAAAAGAAAAATGAAACAATACGATTTCCTCCTTCAAGCTTTTGCTATATTGCAAGAACTTTATTAGCCCCACTATACTGCTACCAGAGGAGAGAGGCTTTTGTAAGAGTTAACAGCAATTTGGAGATGAGAGTCTTTGGTCTTGATGTATCTTATACCTCATCAAGTTTTTCTTCCAAATATCCAGAGTACTTGGGTATCCTAACTGGAAATTACAACTGTCTTGCACAATGAAACTATCATTATTCGTAGAAAGGAAAACACAGAAAGGAACTAAGCTTGCTAACAAATTAAATGATAGAATATTGGCCTATGTTATAGAAAAAGAGTACCAAAAAGACAAACAATATATTTTCTGAGCTGGAATATTGACTAATTACCTATCTGCAACCAAATTAAATTTTTTTGTCAACGCTTACTCAGGTATTAATGGCTCAGTATGTATGTATTTTTTCTCCTTTAGTTCATGCAATTCATGTCTTAAGACCCTTGTGAATAGTATTCCAGTGATCCTCTCACCATCTGACAGTCAAGAAAAGGAGAACAGTCTCCGACTAGCCCTGTACACCTCTAGTCTTTCAGCCTGAGCTATTTCTTGGGTTGTTTTTTCACACCATACAAAGATATCCCAGAAGTCATCAGTCATCAGGGACTGAATTCAACTAAGAAACCAAGTAAGGTTTCAGTTTAAGGCGCTGTCACACACATGAAGGATCTTCTTAATTTCACCTTCAAAAACACTTCAGCTAAAGTTCAAGCTATGTCAGGAGGGAGGAAAAAAATGGTATTTTTTTTGTGTTGACCTCATTTACCCTCCCTGTCTCTGGCCTGACAACACAGCCAGGCTTCCAGTAAGGTGTCAGTTGCATTTCACTGGAGAGGTCAAGGACTGAAAATAGAGAGCAGACTAACTTCTAACCTTTGGTTGGACCTTCCCAGTCTGTGTTGTGACATGATGACTGGAAGAATGATGAACTTTCTACTGCTTTTGTTTGCATCTCTCCGTGGTTAAAGAAATAATCTTTTCTTCCTGCAGTACTGTACTGAATTAATTTCAGAGCACTATAGGATGAACCTTTGGATGCCATCTTCCTAACAGCACTTCTGTTCTCAAAAACCTTATGTACTTGCAGTATTATAAAGCAGAAAATATTTGATATTAAGGTTCTCTCAGAAGAGGTAGGGCCTCTTCTGACAGGAAGAGACTAAGCAGTTATGTGTTCTTCACGGGATATAGCATAACAGTAAATGATAAAAGGAGGAGAGCAAAGGGAGAACCCTCTAGCTATGTTAGCCTTCAAACAAGATGTCTATGCCTATGAATCCTTCAAATCTGCAAGATCGTCTATTATTTACACAGAGAAAACAGAACCTTATTACTGAAACTTAATTCTAACTTTTTTCAGCTACACATTTTAACATTATGCCTTCACAATATAAATCAAAAGATTCTCAAATCATTGAACTGAATTACTAAAAGCTAAATAAAACAAATCTAAGTTTATCAGATAGGCTTTATTTCCACTGCAAGTGACATTCGCATGCCTGTTCAGATACAAGCTGCCTGTGTTCAGGAAAGCTATTACTGTGACTTCATATAAGCACTTTTTCATTTTCGAAAGGACATAAGCACTTGAGTCAATATACTTTGACTTGATTGTGACTGAATGCTCACAGATATCCCATAAGCACATTTAATAAGACAAAGCCTGATGTTTCACTTCCTCCATTTTCAACAATATATGATGCAGTTAACTTACCTAGAGGAATAAAGTAGAAGGCTTTCCCTGACTGCAGGTTAATTAGTATAATGAAAATGCATGCAAATTAAAATAGTAATATCTAAGCAGCACGTAGAGCTTTCACTCTTTCAATGTACTGGCCGCCAGGGACACGCAGATGGTTAAGGAGAAATTGATTGCTTCTGGAAGGATGACACAGCTTATCTTTTCTGCATTTTTTCTATACTGGACAGTTACTTGGGATGCTGTGCAAGATGCAGCTCTGAAGCACATACACGGATAAAGCTGCAAGAGGGGAGCAAGTGTCAGGTGATGTACAGTCTCAATTTCAGGTTTGTGAGTTATTGAACATTGTTTCAATAAAAACTTCTGAAATGATCTGAATATTAACCTTTAATTAAAAGAAAAAAACTTAACTTTGATCAAAAGGCAGAAAGTATGTAGTAGTCAGAGAATAATATTTCAGGAATATGATCGTAGAAGAAGATGACCCTTCTGAATGAATGAATGAAGATGAAAGGGAGGGATCTAGAAAATCTGAAGAACAAAAAAAAAGGAAAATATAAGAATATAGGGAAAAAAAAGAGGCTAGTTATGTGAAAATGGGGCTAAGTATATTTGTCTGGACACGCCTTGTGCTTGATGAGTGCAGTATGTCCTATTTCCTTATTAAATTCCTTTCTGCTCATTTTCCTTGGAGGGAGACTCTCTATTCCATATACAATGCCTCGTTCAGAGGCACGAGACCTCGCAACTAGAGTCAGACCACAGACCATGGGGACTGTGTGTCTGGTGCCAGCAACTAGAGTGACTAGAGTAAGAGAAATAAAGTACCAGTGACTAGAGTCGAATCACAGGTGGAAGGGCCATGTGTCCATGGTACCATAAACTGGAGCAAGGAATGACCTGGAAATCAATGTGTGATCGCTAGTGAGCATCAATCTGGACTGACCAGGTGAAGTGATCTGGAAGTCAGGGATGTGTATGTGTTTCCAAGGGTGGAAACACCACAGGGGCAGTTGGCTCCTGGAGCTATCTGAGGAGTCCAAGCTGACTGCCAAAGGGACCACAGGGTCCAGGGAGGTCAACTGGGAGACCAATCTGTTTGTGGAAGGAGCCACATTGCACAGAGGAATGTATAGATATGACCTAATAACAAACTTTCCTTCTAATTAGCCAGAGATGGAATATGAGCACATATATAAGGTGTATATGCACATTGCCTGCTGGGAGAGCGTGCTCAGCCTCACTGCTGGTTGGGCCTGGGGACACGTTACGGCAGCTTCATGCCTTGGAGCAATCAGACTTTGTCTTCTTACCTAGCAGCCACCAAAATGTATGTCTACACAAAATGTACTTTTAATGCTCAACCTCATGTCCAGGAATACTTCATCTGCTCAATTACTCTGAAATTGTTACCGTTACACATCCAAATGAAGCAAAAAATGTGTTAGACAATCACTGCTTTGACCCCGTCCTGCTAATTAGGCTCTTCTGGATTCCCCAGCTAGTGAGAAAGCTGGAAAGGAAAAAAAAAAAAGTTGTTACATCAACTTTGGTGCAAACCTTTGGAATGGAAGAAGCAAGAGCAATCATGGTACATTTGGAAGTTTCTCTGTTGTTTGTTTCTTCTTTGATGAACAGCAACTTTGCACTATTAAAATTGCTTAGTTATTTTCTTAAACACTAAAAGCCATTTCTGCAGAGAATTAATTGCCACTCTAAAAGCTTTAATGATTTTTTTTTTTTTTTTACATTTCATAAATGCCTTCGCCAGCTATAGGTTGAAGACTAATTCTTGTACTGTCAAGCTTATGCACTAGCTGTGTTCTGCACAATGAAGGCTATCTCAAAATCTCTGCCAGGATATATTCCAAGAGCGTGTGTTCATTTCTGGGTCAAAAGGAATCACACCTTTGACCAGCTTTATTTGAGAAGAAACTTCTATCCCTTGCTTAGAAGAGTACTTCTTCCATTTAGTACAGTTCTTGGCAAGTTCACAACAGTCCTCAAGATCTTTATTAATTATTATTATTATTGCCTAAGCTGCAGCTAACAAATCTACTGTTTCCAGTATATCTGTTGTCATATATCTGGATTTCAGCAAGACTTTTGACACAGTCCTTCACAGCATCCTCATTGGCAAGCTCCGGCAGTGTAGGTTAGACGAGTGGACGCTGAGGTGGCTGGATGGCAGAGCCCAGAGGGTGATGATCAGTGGTACAGAATCTGGTTGGAGGCCTGTAGATAGTGGTGCCCCAGGGGTCAGTCCTCAGTCCAGTCCTGTTCAATTTATTCATCAATGACCTGGACGAAGGCACAGAGTGCTCCCTCAGCAAGTTTGCTGATAATACGAAATGGGGAGGAGTAGCTGATACCCCAAAGGGCTGTGCTGCCACCCAGAGGGATCTGGACAGACTGGACAACTGGGCAGTGAGAAACCTCATGAAATTCAACAAGGCCAAGTGCACGGTCCTGCACTTAAGGAAGAATAAACACAGACACCAGTGCAGGCTGCGGACCGACCTTCTGGAGAGCAGCTCTGCAGAGAGGGATCTGGGTGTCATGGTGGACAACAAGTTGACCATGAGGCAGAAGGCCAATGGAATCCTGGGGTGCATTAAGAGGAGCATCTCCAGCAGGTTGAGGGAGGTGACCTTGCCCCTCTACTCAGCCCTGGTGAGGCCACACCTGGAGTACTGTGTCCAGTTCTGGGCCTCCCAGTACAAGAGGGATGTGGAGCTCCTGGAGAGAGTCCAGTGCAGGGCCACAAGGATGATCAGTGACCTGGAACATCTGCCCTATGGGGAAGGGCTGAAGGAGCTGGGTCTGTTCAGCCTGGAGAAGAGAAGGCTGAGAGGGGACCTGATCAATGTATATAAATACCTCAAAGGAGACAGTGAAGAGGATGGGGCTGGCCTTTTTTCAGTGGTGACCACTGATAGAACTAGAGGTAATGGCCACAAACTAAAGCATCAAAAGTTCCACAGGAACTTAAGGAAAAAAGCGCAGGAGATCCAGACCTTCTCTACAGTGTGTGTCTGAATTTGCCTCAGAAATTCTTGAAGTTCAGCAGGAACTTGAGTTTTCTGTAGGGCAACTCAAATAGCAGAGCAACCAGATATTTTAATCCAAGATTACTTTTGTTAGAAGAAAATTAATAGACTCTAACTCCAGCCACATCCACCATCTACTGTTAAATATATCAACAGGAGTTTGTCATTCTTACTGGACTCACTATATGAAGCTTCCGAGTATCACCTTGAAGAAAGAAAAAATTTGAGCTCAATAAGTAGTATCAAGCTGCACAGAAAGAGATTAAGTGTGAAGTTTTGTTTACTTTTAAAAGAGTGCCTTGATATGTGTGACAACTCTACATTCCCACTATAATCAATGGAGACTTCGTTAATATTGGCTTGGGACCTAGAAAGCTAAGACTGGACTTTTTATTTATTTATTTATTTATTTGCCATGCATGTAGGTAATCTAGATATTTTAGAATACTGATGATGTTTGAACAGGCTAGCAAATATAACATAGTATTTTAGGGAGACCCATATTTTTTTCTGATGTGGCAGCTGAACACCTGAAATGAAGCTAAATACCTATATTTAGGCAATTAATTTCCACTCTGGGTGTCTGCTTTGGAGTAGGGCTCAGGTGACTGTATTAAGAGGTAGAAGGCTCAGGTAACTGCATTAAGAGCTAGAAGTCACCGGAATAGCACATATCTGAGGTGTTTGCTTGGTCTGAAGCAGAAGCTCTCAAAGTCAAGCAATGGGCTGGTGGTAGTGACCTGTCTGCAAAGCTCTGATTTTCTTCTCCTGTTGTTTCTTTCCACCGTCAGCAGGACAGGGGTGACCATTTAAGAAATTCAAATTCTCAGTGTTTAAAGCAAAGCTATGGAATCAATTCAAGAGAATTATTTCTGTACAATTACATGCTGTGCAGCCATTTGTGAAAGCGTAAAGTCAGCTTAAAGCAGAGAAATTGATATGTCACAATCTATTGATAGTGGCCCTAATAAAAGGCAAAGGACAAAAAACAGATTTATGTAAATGTTACTTTTATCCTTCCAGTTAAAAAAAAATAAAATAAAAAAATGGCACAACTCTATTTTGTTTATACTGGACAAAACACCTCTGTCTAATATGCTCTCGGAAGAAGTGCAGTTTAAGAATAACAAAATTTAGAGGACAATGATCATAAAATATCTGTGGATTATTCAATTCACATAATATTGTAAATTGACAGAGCAACACACAGCAGTAAGTGATACTTTCTTGGCATCTCATTGACCTTAACACCAAAGCAATGAGATTCCAGATTTTTGCCTTTGTTAGATTTTTCAGCGGTGAAACGATTTACTTCTGCCTCCCAATTAATTTGCAGTTTGTCTTTCCAGGATCCTTTAACTTCTTTTCTCACCTTGACAAGTATTTTACTTTGTCAGCGGTCCAATGAAACAAAAACAAAATATATGGCACAGTGAATGTTATTGTTATTATAACTATAATAACCATATGCAGTATTCTGCAAATTATTTAAACACAAAGCACCTTGAAAAAATTATGCTTTGGAGGAGTGATACTTACCTCAATGTGGAACACCTTAAGTCTCTGTACCATGAAATCTACTTTCTCAGCTGGCTATATATAACAGAGCAAATATCCTCCTTTATCTAAAGGATAAAAGGCGTGAACAGTAGCTACTAAAATTTTGACAAATTTATCTGTAAATTTAATTGAAAGCTGCTTGAGGAAAACTGGTTATTTTATTTTTCTCCACCCAAGCCCATTGCAAGAAAAACTTCAGCATTATTCTCAACAGATGCCTGCATAAATAATTCTCTAAAATATCCATTGATGCAGATTTTGCTATTGCTATTGACATTCCTTAGCTACTCTACCAGAAATGTTTTCCTAATGTCTGATCTAAATCTCTTGTGTTGAATATTAAGTCTGTTCTCTTGGATGATAGAATACAGAATATGGATATTAAACATGAAAATGTCAATAGCTCAAAGAAACCATAAATGTTTTGGAACCCTGAACTCTGAGAACAAATTATTAACTTCCACTTTGCAGCTTATCAGAAAATGGTTATTAGGCCTTCCTGTAATCTTACTTAGACTACACTTCAAACCTTCCATATTTCCTCATATTCCTAGAGTTCTGATCAAGCGCTAGAATCTTTCTAACTAACTGACCCATTTCTTTTCTGATGGAGTAGGTCAGTTTCAAAGGAAGGAGCTTAAGAGTCCCAGGAGAGCAAAGGAATTACTTGGAAAAACAAAAAAGAAAAAGAAATTTGCACTTCTCTAATTCTGCAGTTAATGTAATCATATTTAATGTGTATTATCTTTGTGTATAATGTGTATTATCTTTTTTAACATCTACATATGCAACTACTTTTAACTGTTTGGTTTAGTAGCTTAATCTATGCCACGTTTTTCTTGCTTGCTGTTGAGAAAGTAATGTGAAAGATGATAGTTTAGATGATTGCTTTTATATGTAGGTCTTGGTTTACCATTGCTGCTAATCTGAATAAAACAGTCATCATCTGCTATTTATCCATCATCATTTTTACTATAGGAGGACAAAAATTTCTGCACTTCATAAAGTGCAAAAAATAATTCTTCTGTTCTCATTCAATTAATATTTCTATTAATTATTAGGTTTATTTGAATTTTGATCAAGGAATAAAAGATGAAGTCAATTTCAAATCTTTTAACCAGTTTCACTAACTCTTCCCCACCACACATATCTGTTATCATCAGATATGAGCTGAAATGTATATAAGTAGAAGTAACAGAAAAGTCACCATTAAAGTTTATCTCTATATAAGTTTTGTGCAACTACTGCTGAGTAGACGACCTTAATTTTTCAGGAACATTTCAAATGTTCTTTTAAAAGCCAATCAAAGATCATCTCAATATGTCCATTTAATTAGAAGCTGAAAAAATTGACACTTACACTGTTGTCAGGAGCATATTGCATACAGGGATTGAAATACATTTGATTGGCTCCTCGATATGTAACTTCACCTCAAGCAACAGTGCTAGAGCACAGATAATTGGTACCCTGCAGCTTTCCCCACTGAAAATCAATTGAATTTCCATTACATTTCAGTTGTCTTGCAGTGGGAAACCTACCAGGTTTTGCTGGTTGGTGTTTTTTTTAATGTTACCTTCTGCACTAGGAAATAAAAGTTTTTAATGTTTTTCCCTAGGTAATCTACCAGCAACACAAGAAAATAATCAATTCAAACAATCTGCTCTCTGTGATACTCCCTTCCCAAAAGGACAGGTAATCTCCTCCTATGTTGTCCTGATTTTCCTATACGCCCAAGCCTTGCCTTAACCATCATGGTTTCTAGCTACTTTTGCAATGTGTTCATCACCTAGTACTTCACCTAGAAATGTTTTTCTATATGATTATTCACAGCAGCAAGTATCATACCCTAGAGCAACACATCTGCAGAGTAATGCAGTACTTCAAGTTTGTACATCTCAAGAGGCAAAGAAAAAAACACTTGTTTCAGTGTTTGCTTGTTAACAACTCTGTAAATAACAGTAGCATCTCCCTCCTTTCTCCTTTGTCTAGGAAAAACATGTTGCCATACAAAGCTAAGTGCAGGAAAGACTGCAGCAAATACAAGGAGAGTGCTTGAAGGCATCGCCACATTCTCTATTTTTTCTCTATTTACAAAGACTGCTTTCAGTTTATTCAATCAGGCAAGACATGACATCCATGCAGACTCTTCACTCTTCTTTGCCCGCAAATAGCCAGTGCTGTATAAAACTCTTATAACCATCCTGAGAATGTTAGAAGAAAGTTAGAAGTTCCATCCATCTTATCAAACGCAGATTTACCAGGCAGAAGTACATGTCCCTGGGTGCCTTATTTTAGTGACATTCCTTGGAAACAGAACAAGGTGATATTTAAATATCTGGTCAGAACAAAGATGGTGACATTTGGGAAATAAAGTAGGAAAGGGAAAACTTATTCTTTATAAATTGAAAGAGGATTGTTTGTTGAATAGGGGATTGTTTTATTAACAGCAGTCACCTATGCTTTATTCTGATATTGCTATGAGACTTCAGAATTTGCAAAAAGGAAATCAGGTACCAGAATAGAGAATTCTCTGAATAGAGAAAAAAAAATACTGTGAGTAAACAATCTTGGAATGGATGTTCCAAAAATATGGTTCTTAAATCCATATATTTCTTCAACTTATAGCAATAAACTTATTAGCTTTAGGGGTTTTTGAGTATTTTTTAACTCCTTCACTGATCAAGTTTATTATCTGAAATGCCACTGAATTTTGATATTGTGTGCAAAGTTGCATTATTCCTGATCTCTAAACAATTTTTGACCTTTTAAACATGCACAGAGTTGCACTGTAAAAGGTCTCAGCACCTCAATGAAATGCTGCTCAAAATTACCTGGGCACCACTGTCGATTAGGTGAATGCCTATCTGTGCATTTTAATATAAAGAAGCAATATATGTGACTATAAATGCTTCACTAAACCTTGTCAGGTTGCTCTTCTGAATGCATTCTCTCCCTGTAATGATGAATATTTAGATGAAAGAACTCTTGCTTCTGGAAAATTCAAATATGTGCCAAATTCCAAATTTAATTCACAAAGTATAACCAACCAATGACCTACTAATGGATGTTACATTAATATAGCTATAGAAACAACATTACATTAATTAGAACTTTGTAAATGCTGTAATTAAGATGTTCAGTGGCAGCTGCCTTTCCTGTCCCTTAGCTTCACCAAGAAATCTCTTAGTACTACTTGTTTTGGAATCATCAGCTGCACAGATGCAAGAAGAGCCATCTGTTGGCATTTTTTAAATGTTAACTGACAGAGGTTTCAAACAACTTTTTTCTAATACTTCCTTTAAAAAACTAATGTATATATATATATAAATTCTGTATCTGACTGTGGCAGAAATCGTGTCATCAGCATTTACAAAAGCATTCATTTGGGTCTTCAGAACTGGCAGATGTACTCTACCAACTTCAGAACAGAGTATTACCATTGCCTTATCCTGTGCAGCTAAAGTATGGATGTTTTATCCTTGTCATATTAGTAAAGCTTTATTACCCATAAAGACATTGTCACCTACCAAAGATCTGTATACTTCTGCTCTGCTTTGTGGAGTTAAGGTTCGTACTTTCTTCCATTTGGGACTTTCAAGATTTCAACAAAGAAATCATTTTGATTTCAATCTTTCACTAGTTCCTTCTTTCTCTTCTCTGTTTTAATATCCCCCTAACTAGGCTGTCCTTCCAATCAGTTAATATGGGAAATGCAGAAAGCTACCCACACTCTTGTATGTTACAATCTTGGTTTTCATGTGAGTTTAGTTACTCTAATTTCTTACCATTGTCAACGTTCTTAAGATTCTACTTGTCAGGACAGTCCACACGCTCCCTGAAATCGAGCATTCCTTGTGAATAACATTCCTCCCTCCTTGATGTTTACACCCTGCAAACAATATGTTGCTGCTATCAGACCTGAAGGAATAATGAATTCAGCAAATTACACGTTTTTGCCTGTGTCAGCAAGCAGATGGCAAAATTCTCAAACTCATTCATCATTTGAAATTATGTTGGAAGAGCCTTCAGTTTTGCTGTGTGGGAGCTATCTGATGATAGACGTTCTGCACATCCACATTATCAAATAGCTTCACTCCCCAGTTAACTCCTGTGTCCCAGTGGCCAAGTCATCTATTCTACAAAAACATTAATTTTCTCCCAAAATCTTTGCAGAATGAATTAACTCTCCTTGAATCAAAACCCATCTGTAGCTATGGGATGGTGTAAGACAGTCAATATGGTTATGATAGGGTCAGATCTGACCTCCCGCACCTTGTACCCTTCTTCATCATTAGGAAAACAGGCTCTGCAGATACAAACGTGCCCTAAAGTCACGACTGAGACATATCGTCAACCCCATGCCATAAAAACAATATTTTGGTGGGCAGTAGTCCAGCTGTCGTGTTATTTCAGATACATTTTAATGAAAAATAAAAAATAAAAAATAAAAAAACTATTTATATTTTGTAGTCAAGGGGAGCTCAGAAAGGACTCAAGAGAGTTTCAGGGTTATGTGGTTTGTAAGGTATATATGGCTGGGATGCTGCAAAGTTTGTGAAACCTGGAGCGGTGTGGATTTATCCAGAGTGAATGCAATTAGGGATGTAAAAGTGCAGTCATTAAGCTTCAGACATCTTCCTCCATTCTTCCACCAACAGAAAGTATTTAACTCCGGCTGGCGTTACAAACACACACAAGGGTGTGTGTGAAACTCTACTCTTTCCTTTTACTCAGAAAAACAGAAGAATTAGGAAAAATCTGTAGAACACAACTCTGATTTCGTACTAGCGGTTAAGATGGTTCCAAAAGATACAATAAAGTCTGTATAGGACTTCATTAATAAAGTATCAGTGAAAATATAAATAAATCACCCTGTCAAATAATCCTATTGAAATGTAACAGTTACTTGACGTGCCTAAGAATATCACAAACTGTAAACCTAATGCAAACTCTTATCCTTTTATAGCAGACCCTTACTTTTAGTAACTTGGGGCATGTTAAGGAGATTTTTTTTTTAAAGTCTAACAGCTAAAGCCAAAACGAGATTGATACACTTCAGAGCCTAAATTTTCAGTGTCAATTTTGGTAGTAGACTCTAAACGCCTGTAGAAAATCCTCCTGAAAATCATAGGGAGATTTATTCTTCCTAGAATAAAACATGCAGGAGCTAGTCCACAGAAAGGAGAAAAACTTAAATGATTCATCATGAAAAGGTGTACCTTAAATTCAAAACTAGTTTGGGACATATATCATTTGGGACTAAAAGTCCTGGATCTTTTCCAAAAATACCAAAAATTCTTTCCTGAGAGAAGTAGAAAGATGTCATTTATCTTAAGGTGTTACTCGAGCAAGCAGAGTTCCTTTCCTCTTATGCTCCATCTCATTATTCAGAAGAACCTCTGAAAAAGTGGAAAGCCCAAGTTTAATTTTTTCTCTCACTGAGGAATTCAAATCTAAACAATCCTTTTCAGAAGTCAAACATCCATTTCTACACCGTGCAGGGGGTTAACAATCCATCAAGATCTCTTTATCCTTTTTTTTTTTAAATTCTTTTTTTTTTCTCTGTCATAAAATACAGAAACCTTTGTTAAAGAAAGGAGTAGACTATACCATAACTATGAGCCTACAGAATCATGTTCATTCTCTTTCCTTCAGTGAATCCCATACGATATGCAGGATGAAACTGCTTTTATCCCGTGCCTATCTTTGCTCCCTCCATACTAATGAGTACAACAACAGTTTGGAAGATCAGTGATGTGGGTCTACAAGTGAAACTGAATCACCGAGATAAGTATTAGGATTTTACTTATTAGGATTATACTTATTAAAAGGGAGATACCATGAATGTATGTGCATATTCCCTTCCCTTCCCTTCCCTTCCCTTCCCTTCCCTTCCCTTCCCTTCCCTTCCCTTCC
>JAWLRI010000211.1:675960-699557 GCA_034781795.1 Crypturellus tataupa
CCCGTCCCTTCCCTTCCCTTCCCTTCCCTTCCCTTCCCTTCCCTTCCCTTCCCTTCCCTTCCCTTCCCTTCCCTTTTGAGTAGTAGTTTTTCTGTGAAGTTTAACAGGCTTGGATATAAAATAAATGTGGTTGCTCACTTTTGAATCTGAGTCAGTCTGGCCATGCTGAAATTATGAGTTTCCAAGAAAATATTTAAGTCCATAGACACCTATAGTAAGACTGTTTTAACTTCTGCATCTGAGTTGGCCCTGAGTGCTGAAATATTTTTAATGGCAATTATCAGAGCATATGATTTGTGTGCAAATACAAGAAATACAAAAACTATTCCTGACCAGAAAAGAATTGATTGAATTCTCCTCTCTCTCATTAATGTGGAAAGATAGCTATGTCACTAAGTTTGAACTGCAAAATAAAATCAATATATATATACCTATATATATTTTAAGATATCTTTTAAAGTTAGAGTTTTCAAAATTCTTAAAAAAATCCTAGAAAGATTATAACCTATAGTATATACTTTTTATTGACAGTGTTACAAACACTCACACAAAAGTGCTTTAACAAATTACATTCCTTTGAAACAGAACTACTAAATCAATAACCCACTATGTTAAAAAATAGAAAATTCTTCAGTAAAATTAATGTCAAAGAGTCAGCAAGGCTGAAATGCTCTTCCACCAATACAAGCCATCGAGTGAATATAACAGATACCACAGTCTTTATGAGCTTCCATTTACAACTAATTTATTCATGTTTAAAAATGGAGTTTTGTAATATAACTCCATTATACCCTGAAAGATATTGGTAATATGGATAAATCATCAATTTATAGTGTATATAAAAGCAAAACTTTGGAATCTTATGGAAAAGTTTCTCATATGGATACAAGAGAAAACTTGAATCTTTCTGCCCTTGTAGGTTATCAGTATCATCAAAAGAATGTCAATGACATTAAATAAAACCATAGAAGAATTAATAAGAAAATCTAGCATCCAACTAATTAGACACATATTAAAAACATATTGATGAGAGTTTAGAAGGTTAAAAAGAAAAACAAAATCGACAACAACCACAAGAAAATACTTCTGTCTTACTTACTAGGAACTAAACCTGAAGATTACTTTCTTTTCTAATTCTCTTCTTCTAACTTTCTTCCTCAGAGGAAACTTGAAGACACCAGCAGTAATGAAAGAGATTAAATGGATTTAGTCTGACTTTGCAGAGCAACTGTTTGAGATTCCAGATTAACTATTGGCATTAAATATATTCTGATGAAACAAGAAGGTGACTAAACCTTGTCCTTAAGGGATTCACGGATAATTTTCGGAGTAGTTATCCTTTCAATTCATAAGTCTTACAGAGAAAAAAAATCAACAATAACAAAAAATATATTTTAAATCAAATAAGGAGCACTTTATTAGTCATTTGATACTCTTCTCTGATGACTTAGGCTAGAGTGCAACTCAAAGAAGATGTAACAACATAAGATTGTGAAGTGAAACACACCCAGGATCAGCTTAATCCAGATTCCTGACTTAAATTGTACCCATAAACAGATGCTAAAGAATGTGAAAGAACTTAATGAGAGAGAGAGAGAAAGAAAACACATCTTGTGAACTCGGTCTTATCCCCATTACCAGGAAGTGACAGCAGCCCTGCAACAGAGCATGCTGCATCTCTTTTGATTCCCTTCTGACATTAATTAGAAAATGTCCAAAATAGTCTGATAAACACTGACATGCTACACCTTTTTGTGAGTCTTACAAAATTCTTAATTCAATGAAAAGAGAACAAGTTGTTATAGAACCATCTCAAAAAGGCAACTGTTTAGCTCTGGAAGAAAAGTACTTAACTTTCTTAATTCCCACCTCAGCAATAATTGGAAGTGAGCAAGATTTGCCCTGTACCACATAAACCAAGAGAAGGTCAAGAGAAGGTAGCCTTAAAAACTCCTCTGGTCCAATATACACCTATATTTCTTGGCTGGAAACACATTGATTTTTTAACTATATTTTCATCTGTCTGAAACTCAGGTCTACACCAAAAGCACTAAGCTAAAAGCAGTGTGCTTTTAAATATTTTCCTAAATTTCTTAAAGCAAAACATTGTGAACTTTTAAAAGTTTCTTGGCAAAAGCTTTGGGGAGATTTCAGCTTGTTTCATCACAGTGTGATGCTTGACTTGCCTGCAGTAATCAAAACATTTGCCTGACTACCCACGATGGCAACTAAAGCAATGGTTAATACTACATTTCAATTTTACACAATTTTTCAATTGTGTAACACAAATCCCATGTTTTTAACACAACTCCCATGTTTAACACAAATCCCAGGTGTCAAATCATTAGTCCATATTCCAGACAACCCAAAATTCAATGAATGCAGAAATCCTATCATAAGCTAAAGTATCTTCTATAATTCAGGAAATTAGTAGTATATCTACACAGAACACCCTAGATGTGGGGAGTGAGGCACACTTGCTTGCTCTAGGTTCTAATATCACTGTCTTGACTTTTAATCCCTACCTACTTGGGAGAGGCAAAGCAAATTACATTTGGCACCCATTTGGTTTCACCATTTGACACCAAAAACAGCTAATGTCCAAAAGAATTTGCCAATGAACTGGATCACCCATATAGTAGACAGCATAACTCTTCTTTCATCTTGTCAAAGGGTTCAGCAATCTCATTGCTTGCATTTAGATAGCAGCATATGGACACATTTAAATCTCTTGATCTTCATTGCTTTAGAGATGAGTAACACATCTTAAAAATGAGCTAAGTCTTAGCTTAAATATATATTGGAATGAATGCATAATGATTGTGAAGTTTTTAGACACTATGGTAATGGAATTGGTAAAAAATATGAGATATAAAGGAGTGTCTTTTTTTTCTATTTTCTCTCTTAACATTCTCCAGAACTTCATTAATAAATATTAATGCTATTTTAATACTTAAACATATTCTACCATGTATTCCTTACACTTTTTACCTTGGCTCCTAAGCTTCCCTTGAGAAAGTATAATAAATTTCTAAAAACTTCCTCAGCACATCTTCCCACACCAAACACGCTATCATTATTTCCCAATTGACCAATTCTTCCTCTGTTTTAATAATACCCACAATATACTTTCCAGAGTACATATAATTGATAGGTAGTTTATTCAATTAGAAGAATGCAGCTTGTTAGATGATGCTTTATAGTTGTTTACATCACTGATAAGGAAGAAGTAGCAAAAAAGAAAAATATGTTCTTTTGCCTTTGCAATCAAATACTAAACCCTCTCCTAATAACTCCTAATTACTAATGATTTATAGAACTGACTAAAGAGTCCTTAGGATCTTCTACTCTATAGAATGTCTTGCAAAACTAGTATTTCTTATCAATTGTTTATTTTCTAGCAGTTTTAAAAATTAATTGCTTCTGTTTCTTAGGAAGCATTAAAAATGCAGGGCGCTGTTTCCAGGTTGGCATGAGGCAGTACATATAAAACTTTTCACACTGTGTGAAAAGCTAGTGTATGTGCCTAGGAAATGCTTCACATGTGCCTATGTTATAACAAAGATTTGTTATGACTGGATATTTCTTCAAATCAAGTAATTATGATAGCCAAGCTGTTTCAGCGTTCAGCCAAGACAGTAGTGGAGACTTAGTTTTACTATTCTTTCTCTTGAATTCAAAAATAAGTATGAAAACACTAGTGTAATTGTCATTTGTTACTGGACGTTTCTGAATCTCACTACTCACAGTCATTGCTGTTAACAAAACAAAGCCAAAATAAATCCAAAGAGCACTCTATTTTATTTGTATTGGGCAATACATTATACATATATATTACAAAGGCTATAATATAGTCTACTCTGTGATGATTTGTGGAAGAAAACTGCTTCACCTCTTTCTACCCAGGTGGTCAACTTCTTTCATGCCTATGGCTGCATCTATATAGGTGAACAATAAGGAAATAGCATAGATTGCAATCCTGTATTTAAATGGTTTAAATATCAGTTTCAAACACCATAACTGTTTTGGAGATCATCTGCTGGCTTCTAAATCTGTCTCAGTCACTGCCTCAGCTAAAATTGTTTTGATACCAACAAACTTGACCCAGACGAGTCTATTAGTCTATTATTTGAGTATGTCTACATAGACATACTCAAAGGACTATTTTTTTTTTGCATGTTCTTACAGCAGTCCAGTGGAAGTGAAAAACTCAGGGAGCTGAAGAAATAATACAAGTTATGAATCATCTACCATTATTAACTCGGGCCTACTCCACAAACAGATAGACTTAACCTCAGAGATGATTTTAACTCTGGTTTGTGGGCTTGCAAAGTGAACAGAAACTCCATCCTAGAGTTTCTAGAAGACAGAGCTAGCCAAGAACTACATGTGTCGTACAGCACAGCTACAAGTGCTGCTGAAGTGTGGGTTGTCTTCTCGCCTGAAAAATATCCTGGCATGGGGGTCAAATAGGTATTGTCATAGGGGCATGGCCAGGACCTGCTGGATTACAAAGTACCTCGTACAAGGTACAGGAAGCAGGATGACAAAGAATCTAAGACAATGGGCAGCAATTAACAGGCAATTTACCTGAACACACTGGAAATCATTCCCTGCTGACAGCTGATTATTACATACTGCTTTTGAAGTGCACAGAAGGCCCACATGGAGCACAACAGAGTGAGAGTGATCAGACATAGGATCTGCAATTAATTAATTTCAGGGAGTGGATCACAAGCAGATCCAGCCTCTCTGCAAAGGACTGTTGTTTTCCAATTGCTTCTCATCCAGTAAAGAAGCAGAACAGAATCCATACAGCTAAAGAAATAATAAACTTTGGATTACTAAACAACAGGCTGACAGAATTAGGAATTTCTGGAAAATATGCTGATACCAAAAAAAAAAAAAAAAAAAAACCTAATTAGAAAAGCCTGCTTTTAAATTTCCAGATAAAATGATAAAATCAAAACATAACTGCCCAGAAGATCATGATTAACATTTTAATTCTTGAAAAATGCCAGAGTGTTAGAACTTCTCACAAAAATTTCAGCTGTAGTGATCCAATGTATTTTGGTGAAATAATAGGACCTGATGGACATCCCATACTGTATATGATAGAAAGAAAGTAAATGGAGAACTATCTAGGTGAAACCACAGGGAACTATTTGAAGTACTCTAGTTCTGTCTGACACAAGAAATACATCACAGGACAGTAGATGCAAGGAAAATGCGGATAATGATAGAACTGCCAAAGAGGAAGAAAACATATAATTTAGGTATAGCCACAATAAACCCATGTGATATGACTGTCCTAGTGATAAGAAACACAGTTTACCCAGAGGAATCAGCCACAAAGAAAAGGTTTTGCAATATGTACTCTTGCTGTTATTAAGATTATATCTGGTTTTTTTTTATTATTATTTTCTAGAGATGTTTTTATGCTCTTTCAGGGAGAAATGTGTTATATTCCTGCATATTATATTCATATATGAATACTCTATATTATACGTGGTTAAATCGTACTCTGTCTTAAGAATGACATAGGTGTCGACACATTTGCTCCAGTCTATTTGGTTTACCCTATACTGTAGAGTTTATTATTGCTGCAAATGATGCGAAGCGAAACAGCACCGGAAAGAAGCACAATACTGAATTGAGGCAAGAAAAATCATTCTCAAAACACTTGGAGCGAGACTGAAAGCAGAGGGTATACGATATCTCATGTGAGATATCCACAGGACATTTTCAGATGAAGGCAGTTTGGATGCATTTCTAAAGAATCTCTAAGGCTGAGGATACATTTTCTATGTTTTTGCTACTTACACAAATGTCATTTAAAGGAGGTAAAACACAGAAATCAATGGTGATAAAGAGTGACTAAGAAATTGAATGAAATATAGAGAGCCTTGGAGCATATTTATATGTGTCCAGGGAAATCTCTGACTTACTTAGCCTACTCAAAGACAGAAACACACATATCTGTTTGCCTAAATACCCAACTGATAAATGTCTGAACAAGCACAGAGAAACAGGAGCTGACTCATTTACAGTCTAGGACTAAAATGGCCTGGAAATTTCCTACCCCAAAGAGAGACTGAAGGGGATAAAAGTCAGGAAGTGTATGGTCCAAAAATATAAAATCACCTGAAATTTGTGACTGTTCCTGTGACTGGTAGCAAACTATTAGGATTTAGCTTCGAGGGTAGATTTATCATGAGGGAAGGTGACTAATGGGCCATAGCATCTCTTCCATTACATATTCACATGTAGTACAGTGCATAACTTTTAGCAGGGCAATCACCATGAAAACTTCCTGTCCTCATTTACAGGGGCATCCTTCCTCTGCATCCCAGAATGGTGAAATGCCATCCATTTTCCAGTGGAGCTTTTGAGATCAGGAACTAGTACTTTTTACAGAGCACCAGAGGAGTGTAAGAAAACAGAAATTTCTTCCAGTCTGAAGAGGTCAAACAGAACTATTTTTTTTGTGCAGATGCCATTTTGCTTACATGAGTATTGGGGTCCTTTGTCTCCCTAAAGTCCTAACATCTAACTTCTTGGCCACAAAAACATATACTACTTGGCTGTCACTCTATTTATATATGTATATACATATATATATATATGTATGTATATAAATCTGTGCATATGTATAACCTTACCCGACAATAAATCAAAATGTCCTGCATGACATACCTACCCAAAAGGAAAGACAAAATGCCATCAACCCTTCCAGTCATGCAGTTTTGGGTACAGGGGGACTCAATACAGCTTTGTGAAGCTTGAAGACCATGACTATGGTGAAGGCACACTCCATGACTGCTTTATTATCTATGCCCTGTACAGTAATGCTATCACTTATATTGGCCCACTTAGGTGCTTTGGTGTCAATGTAATATATTAAGATTCATTTTATTTTCACACAAATTATATTAATTCTAACAAAGGTCACTGCCTTCAGAAGCAATGTTATTGATTTACATGGACAAGAGAGGATATTCAGACCTTTTGGCCTCTGTACCAGCTCGTTCATGCTCATTCATTTTTAGACTGAAGAAATGTAAAAGCAGACAGAAAGCTACAATAGGAGCTCGTAAGGGGCACAACATGAGAGTGACTGAACTATACCATGTGGTCCTACCTATAAATCCATAGCAGACTACGATGACAAATGTATTAGGATCAGCTGTGATTTGACACACAGCTTCAGCTAACAAGAGGCTCGGTGAACATAAAGGTACAACTGTGAATTGAGTCCACCATCCTTAGGTTTTCAGTGAAATAGAGTGTAATTACAAAGTAGAACCATTGCCTAAAAATTGTTTAAAGAAGGAGATTCTTAGTAGTTTCATGTTCTTATGTGAATTGGATCAAGTCAATAAGATGCATTTATAATTCAGAAACTTCGAGTATCAGTCATATATGCCCCTCCTCTACCAATTCTTGCTCAATTTTGAATAACTCATTGGACTTTGATCGATTTTAAGGTCATTCCCCGTGAATAATGTGGAGACTTTGCCACTAGCTTTCCAGATTTCATTATACTCCACTTCAGAAAAATAATTTCTTAGGTAGCATGTGAAATGCTAAGTATCTTTCAAATATTCAGGGGCTTCTGCATTCAGAATGATTTGTGTCAGCCCATACTATTCTCCCAGAGACAGAGCCATTAGAAAAGGTCGTGCTGCAGTTGCTGTGATCTGGGAAAGGTGTTTGACTTTTCTAACTCCCAGAGCCTTTGAGCTACATTCACCTGTAGCTGCTATGGCAGCGATTACCAGTCACAAAGGCAGATTCTGCAGTTTAGCTGAGTGCAATAAGGCACCAAAATCAACTTTTAGCTGGCACTCTGTGCCAATAAACCGCTGTAGTCGAACAGGAGATCAGCAAGGGTGATGATACATCCATGAAGCTCAAGGGAGAGCGTAGGGTGAGGCTGATCACAGCTGCTGCAAAGAAAGCTGATTTTGTCTCAACACAAAGTGCAGAATAGAGTGGCCTTTGCTTTAGATAAATGTCTATATCAGTTGAGTGGATCAACTGACTATATCACAATTGGGTGCATCAGCTGGTTAAGAAAAGGTTGTGGGAAAAAAAAGACAATATTATGCCGCAGATAAGTTAAAAAGCATGCAGTTGAAGCAGTTTTACCTGGAATACTGCTGAATCACTTTTAAAACTTTAAATATGCAACATAAAAGAATATATTAATACAGTATAAGGGAACACAACTGGTGGAGTTATTTTTCTTATATATATCTCCTGAGTATCTAATACCTGTGTTCACCAGTTTATCTACCCAAGGGGCTACACTACGGATATGCTATAGAACAAAAAGGAAACAAGTGCTATAACACTAAAATTAATCACAGTGTAAGTTGACAAAACTCAATAACATTTTTTATTTGAAATACCTTCTACTCCACCTGTGTCATTATAAATAGTATATGTTCTCTATACATAAGTAATTATATATCCACATATTATATTTCAACAGAACAAATTGGATTCCTCAGAAATATATAGCAAATCCATTATATAAGTTTGAACTTAAAATATGAATTATATAATTCTATTTTCTGTATGATTGGTACTTTTTTTATTCTAACTCTCTTTAAAAAATCATAAACAAGAGAAAATGTAACTCTAGAAAATAGCATAAGATCATATACAAAGCAAAAAGCAGGTTAGTTACAATTTGTAGCCATCATAACTCGTGTATCAGGAACAGATAAGAAAAAAAAGAGATGCAGACTTGCAACACCAAATGGAATCTTTTGAGGTTTGATATACATAGATGATATATTCAAATGACTGCCACTAAATATCACAGTCACTGATTTTTTGGTTTTCTGTTTTGTCCTTAGGTTATAGCTTTCGTTCAGTTTTCATTTTTGTGCACTTTTGCAAAGTCTGATTCCGTTCAGGACTAAGCACGGGTTTGATGTACTGTCTAAATTCTTACCAGCTGTACCAATGCACCCAAAGTAATCTAGCAAGCTTTTCCAGTCTTTGAAAACACAAGAGATACAATTGAGGAAGAATCCATCATTTTTGGGGGTGTTTATCCAACTCACGCTCACATGCATGACTATATTCTCATTAATCTTTCTCTGGCAAGGACACAAAACTTTCTAGCTATGCACAAGCCATCTACTTCGACTTATTCACATCTGTGTTTATTATAAGAATCAAGGATATGTAATGCAATTCTTTGAGATTAAAAGGCTCAGTATTCTACTATTTCAAAATACAATACCTAAATGAGTTGTGCCTACTTTTGTCTCAAGTATATACACTATACATTTAAGATATAGATATGTTGAATATGTTGAATGCCATGATTTCCAACATCTGCTTTATCTATTAATTAGGTCTGCTGACAAATTAAATACCTTGGCTAAGAAACATAACACAAAGCCCTTTTAAAAATAAGTCTTGTTTTTTGCATTGTGATGCATTGCTTTATTGACTAAAACGTGTTACACTCCAAAGCCTAAATGTTTTCTGCAGGATATAAAGTTCTGGCAAACAAAAAAAGCAAATTAACTCCATGTTCTGACTTTTTTTTTCACACTCAGTGGCTAATTTGCTCTTCAGAATGTCCTCTTTATTACATATTTTACCTTAATTTCCCCCCAGTTAACCCCAGAAAAGTCAAATTAAGTTCAAGAACCAATAAAATGAACCTCTTGTAATTCCATATAGCTTATGGTTTCCCTTTTTGAAAATATCTGTTGTTATTCTTTAGCTATAAATACAGCTACACTACAGCTATCCTCAGCAGTGCAATAACTTCATAGTTTTGTCTAATCAAAAGTTATTGAGGAAGAAAATATAGTCTTTTTAGAGAACTACTTTTTCTGACCATAAGATTAGCAGATCTAAGAAAGAACTCACTTGTTTAGCATGGGGCATAAACACTTAAATTAGAAGAAAGCTGAATTTCTTATGTGGGAAACCAAGGCACTGTGTAAATCTAAGTACAACCAAACTCAATAGTAATCTCCCTGTTTTTGCAGATATTTAAAGTTTTATTTAGACCCACTTGCTGAAGTTCTCCAGCTTTGCTCAATTTCACTGAACAGCTTGTCTCTTCAGACCTAAACTCAGGGTTAAGAAACAAAACAAATATTGTATTAAAGCTCTTTGAAAATGATCCATCTAAAATATATTATCAATGCATACATTCTTAGTGTCAGGCTCTTCATAAAATTTATCATTGTCTGCTTTCTTTTAAAAAATAGATTAACTAACAGCTTAGTTTTATAAGCATTCATGAAGAAAGTGAAAAACCCATTTTTAAATCCAAGCACTCTATTTATTTTTCAAATACTTCGCTAGAGATGGGGAAGGAGAAGACAGTGATCATTTTCTTAGGGATGTTTAGATAGTTTGTATTACATAGCAAATACATAAAAAGTCTCAATGATCTTTATGACAGAGATAAGAATTTGACATAGCACTTCCAAAGGGAGTTCCTGACTTGCATGGCTACTGAATCATACTTCTAATAATGAAGTCCTGATGGATGATATTTCCTCTATCCATTGTCAGCTGCCACGATCTGCCTTGGTCTTCTATTATCACTTGCACTTCATCGTTTGCACAGGTTATGAAATTAATCTTCTCATTTAAAATGATATGCTTCAAATTTTTTTGTATTTCATTAAAAGAATTATAGTGTAAATGACATAAACTTAGTTTATTTACAACCTAGGGGCTGATTCAGTTAAAAGGTTGATGTACTCCGGGAAGAAAATCGCCATATACCAAAGCTACCACAAACTACCTAAAAAGTCTTAACAAGAGTAAATATATTGAAAAAGAAACCCAATAAATGCAAAGATGGATGGATTACATCTAATTTCACATTAGGAGTGATTAGAGAGTTTAGAATAAACCTCTCAATAGATATGTGGTTACTCTATCAACCTGTGTTTTCAGATCAAAACTATGGATGGTTTTATCAACTTAATCAGATGCAAATTATTGGTCTCAATATAGAGGTTTTATAGACTTAATCAGACAAAAATTATTTTTCTCATTACATGATTAAATGAGATTATATGTTATGATTGATGTTATATAAAAGGGCAATTTCTGTTCCCATAGTCTGAAGACAGATGCGTATGATGGAGCCCTTCTGTTCCTCTGAAGAGAAGGTTTGCAGCAAATATCAATATAATTGAACCATTTTTTAAAAAATGTTGATTTAGAGTGACCGCCAGTCCTCAAGTAAATTCATTTTTTATTTCATCAAGGCATCAAATGCACTTAAATTATATAGCTCCATCTGCATCAAGTCAAGTTTTCTCATGCTTCAAACACATTCACAGTGTTTTTACAATTGTTATTAAAAACTCGTAAATGACCCAGATGTATAATATCTTCTCTTGGATTTACATCATGTCAACAAGAGCAATAAAAATTGGGCAAGTCTCAAAGTATAATTTCATCATATGCATATCAAAGTCAGCACAAGATTTTTGCAGGAATGTCTCCAGTAAATATTTTACAGAAATTAAAAATGGTTCAAGGCAAAGACATAGAGAAGAATAGCATGAGGATCAGGTCAGTGTTCTGAGAGATTAATTGTTTAAGTTTCTTCTGATAAAGTCAGGATTAAATTTAAGTCCCTTCAACCCTGATCAAGCACCCCAGTCAGTTCTTTTAATGAAAAATATCTGAAAATTGATATTTGAGAGGTACAGGCCTAGACAAATGCCCTCAAAATTACAGATAACTTCTGTAACAACGTGGTTTATTTGATTAATTTTAAACTGCCTGAAATGATAGCTTCAATAAATGCATTACCTAATTATTAAAAAATCAGTTACTTCTTAGGTTACTGTTTCCACCACAGCAGTGTCTAAGTAGTTAATTCTAAAATAAAATGTAACCGGAATCTATAACATAGTTAGATTATAAGTTAGGAATAATAGACAATCAATAACACACCTAAAAGGATACATTAATTTTTTATAAATAAAAAATAACTGCCTCTTAAATTTCATTAAAATTATAAAACTCAAATTACATTTTATTAGTAATAAATTTTAATAATCTACAACTTATCTCTACAACAATAAAGTGACGCGAGGAAACTATCTTTGTGAAAGATACCACAGATAATAGCCTGGGAAAATCTAAGTATACTAGCTAAGAGGAAAGATGATCCTATTGAAAGAACTTACAGAGAAAATAAAGACTGAAAAATTCAAAAATAGGTTTAGAATCCCAGGTAGACTGGATATTGATAATTGGAAAGGCTTCAGGAAAGGGAAAATGGAAATTTTTATGGTTTAGGAGCCACGTTCCATACTGAAAGATGGAGGAAAGTCTCTAAAATCAGTGTAAGAGATGGCATTTTTAAGGTCAGCATCTCTCATGTATAGAAATTCTCTTTGAGTGCATATAGCTTTTAAATATAGAAAACAAAAAAGCCCAATAAAGCCCAGTCTGAAGGGCAGATAAATTCAGATTACAAAGTAGACATAGTTTTTAAATAATCAGTACAGCAATGATGGGGGGGGAAAAAAAGCTTATCATGAGACCTAAAGGAGATGCTTTGATGTCTGATATACACTAAAAAGGCCCTTTGCTAAGCGTGCCATACACCCAAGAAGCTGAAGATCCAGAGAGAAGATGCAAGGAGAGACAAGAACAGAGCTCACCAAGACCCTGCCCTGCCACATAGCGGGTCACCCTCACCCTCATGGCTTCTCTACCCATAGGGATATCCTAGATGTGCAGGGCATCAGATAAGCTGGTCATAGTGCTTCCTTTGGCTGCTAAAGACAACTGATAAGAGTTTGTTTGATTTTTTTTTTTTCCTTATTTCTCAATCAGACAAAAGAGATTTTCTTGGAAGTATTGTCTTTTGAGACGATCAACCCCATACATTTACTCTTGTAAGAACTCCCTCTATAGCTAATTACATCTGTAAAATGAACATATTTCCAAAGATGTTCGAACAAGAGAGTTATACGATCCCTTAGATAAAAGGCTCTGTATTAATACAAATTTAAAATGTTAACCATGAGCATAAAAGATGGACAGCCTTGTGTGTCAGTCAGCACATCTCTAATGCTTAAATTCAAATCCATATTTGGACACTAAAATGAGGACCCAAACCAGAAATTTTTGCAAAAGATGTAATCTGAAGTGGAAAGTCAAAATGAGGTCGGTGAATGTGGGTCTTTGGAAAGCCAAGCCAAAGAATCAGCAGGGGAAAACCGAGTTATCCAATTTTAACGAACACTTTCTGCTCCAGTCCCTGGGAAATTGGAGCACTTGACTGACACTAATAACAAAAGAAAATGAAGACTCTGAAAGCAAAGATCTTCTCCTTTGTATCCATAAACATGGACTGATGTGTTGAAATATAGATGCCTTTGAAAAGACAGGCCATATTTTCTTCTTTGTCCTTCCCCTGTAAAAAATGGTGTGCCCATAGTTATCAGCAGAGCTGCACTTGCTAATGGTTTTAAAACGCTTATGAATCTTCAGAGTACTCCATACAAGGTGGGAATGAGTTAATTCCTTTTTAAAAGTCCCTCTTCAACAACAATATCTCATGTTAAAAAAAAAAAAAAAGAAAAAAAGAAAAAGTCACTGTAATGTCTTTAAGGGATATTTCTTAATCTTGTCTTGATCTTACAAAATCAGCCATACATAAAAGTGAACAAGCACACATGTAATACTACCAATTAACTGAGAACATCTTTTCTAAAGGGTGAATGTTACCAGCTCATAATTCTTATGCTAATATAGACTTTATTTGAACTGTTCTAAGCTTGTATTACAATGTCTAAATTACAAGCCAAAATGTACTTCGATCTGCTATTTCTCTGAACAGTAGTGACTGTAATAAGCAATAATCTCTAATATGTTACTCATGCCGAGTACAATTTGATTATATCCTTGAACTGTACAATTCTATATGTCAATGGTGTTTGCCATTATAGAACTACACCCAACTTCATTTTAAATAAAATGGAAAAGAAAATTTGTCACAATGTAAAACTGCAGGCAGCAATAATCCACTTTTTTTTTTCCTAAAATGAAAGAAGACTTGCCTTGACAGCAACAATAGAGAATCAGAACCCAGGTTCACTAATTTAAATTAAAAGGGCATTTAATTTAAATGTGTATTAGCTTCACCAATCTCTAAAATAAGTTTTCTTCTGTGAGCAGAGAACTTGAGAGATCACAGAAGAGAAACTGAAAAAAATCAGGTGTCTGTACAAATGCGGTTTGCTGTGTCAGGCTGTATTTTTTAATGTCCTCACTAATACACATTTTATTGACTTCCTTAAGATCTCAGTGAGGCTCACAAGCCAATATCCAACTAAGAGTAATAGGCATTGTGGTGTTGAGTACTGTAGTGCCTGAGATGTTAGGCTCTCGGAGTACAATTGCATACTGAGCTATATTTAATAGTTAAAACTTATATATTTAGGGTTTTATTTAACATACATTATGCATAGGAGAGTTAAGTTCCCTATAACACATTACAAGAATCATTGCTCAGATAGCTGCAGAGGAGCTTTAGAGTTACCAAGAATGAAAGCCAGAAAGGATCATTTCACTGCCAGAAGCACGGAGTGATGGGCCGAGCAGCTGCATTTAAACATCCCTGTGACACAAGAACATGGAGTTAAATTTTGTCCATGAATCTTTTCTAACTGGTTGATCTTTTCTTCCAATCCTGAAGGACTTCCCAAAATAGAGACTGCTGGTGACATGAGTTTCCCATTTAGAAAGACTTCATTTTTTAGTTCATGTTATTGCTTTTAGCCTCTTATATGAAGAAACATATCTCCTCATCTTTCAGTCTTGTCATTTTAATAGCAGTCAGTTCCAAACCAAATAGTCTAATGCACAAAAAAAAAAAATATGCTGCATTGCACTAAGCCATGACATGAGTCAGTAGGCAGGAGTAGTCTAATACAATATCACCATTGATTTTCTAAACTATTCCAGTATGGTACATTTAGTACACCCATAACTATTGTCAATATATGCCAAACCTGCAGCATTGTACCAATTTGATCAAGAAAATTGAACAAAATGATTAAATGAATATACAATAGGAATATACTTGTTCTTTTTAGAACTAAATTAAATGATTTTACAGCATATTTCAACAGCCATACTAAGGATCTCATTCACCTACTTCTTAATAGTTTTTCTTTCTTTTTTTTTTTTCCAATTGCAGAATCACAGAATCACAGAATGGTTGAGGTTGGAAGGGGCCTCTAGAGATCATCTAGTCCAACTCCCTGCTCCAGGAGGGACACCCAGAGCACGGGGCACAGGGTGGCATCCAGGCGGCTTTGGAAGATCTCCAGAGAAGGAGACTCCACAGCCTCTCTGGGCAGCCTGTGCCAGGGCTCTGTCACCCTCACAGGAAAGAAGTTCTTCCTCACATGGAGGTGGAACTGCCTGTGTTTCAATTTTGGCAGTAAAATTCTGTAAACTGTCATATTTAATTAAGCCAAAAGACAGCTCTATGGCCTGTGATATCCACATAGAGAAAGTATATTAGAAACCAAGCATGCAGAAGGTGATTCTAGACTCACCACCAGCAGTATTCTTCATTCAAGACTTTGACTAGTTTTAGAGATCTTCAGAACATCTTGATATGATGAGTTCTATAATTCACTTATGTTCCACTGTTATGAAAAATAATTTTAAACTCCCTGCTCCTTGATAGTTTAATTGTACACCTTCTAGGCCTGTGTACTGTGAGACTTAACTCCTCTGCATTATTGCTAATTTTATAAATCTCTAGGCTGAAGCATTCTAGTATACTTATTCTCTTTCATCTGAAGCTGTTCCATAATTCTGATAATGTTTTTGTTCTTCTATACACCTTGTGTTCTACCTTGTCTTTCTGGAGCTAGGCCAAGAGAAAAAAAAGATATAGACATAATGACAGAATCAACATTAAAGTCAATGTCTTAGCTATGATCATTATAACCCAATTCTTGACCACTGATGTCAATATAGAGCCCATTGTTTCATATATAGATCTAGGTTTAATTTTTTCATATATATGGTCCTATATGGCATAAGGATATTTTTTAGATCAGAGGAAGGATCCTATGTTCTCATCCTTTATGCACTTTACACAGAGACTTAGTATAAAACAGTTAAAATCAAGGATACAGAGCTGCCTTGCATCTGAAGAATGGAGGCTTAAGAGTTATTGCTTTTTAAAATGGTGAGTTTGGGCAATCAAGCAGCATGCTGGCCATTGTGACTGCTTCCCTGATATGATTAATCCTCTCTGCACATTGTGCAGATTAATCCTCTCTGCACATTGTGTACACATTTTGGACTTCTCAAGATCAAGGGACAGAATTCTTTCTCTCTCTCTCTCCTTTTTTTTTTTTTTTTTTTTTTTTTAACTAAGGCTAATAAGAGTTACTACTCTACACTTAATTTGAGAGTTCTCCCAAAAGTCGCACCAGAACTAGCAGATCAAGGATTCTTAATACACAGTATCTGGGGAACTAACCATGTTATTCTTCCCGTGTTCCAAAACCAATACTAAAAGCATCTCCAGTCAGGTAAGAGTGAATTAAGCTGCCTGGTGCTACTGACTATTTGCCATTCTAGCAATTTATGAAGTTAAGCCCTATAGAAGAATTAATTAATTTCTATACTGTAAATTATTTCTTCAGAAGTATATTTCCCATAAGTAAGATGGTTTTGCTGTAGCCATGAATAAATCAACAATGGAATAATCTTTATAGGCAGTGCTAAAAAAAAACCTGACTCAGGAGGGAAAACTAAACATAAATAACAGAGGAAAGTTTATAGAAAAAAAAAAATCATTAAAAATGCATGGAAAAAAAGAAATATGTGAAAAAGCAATCTGCCTAAGCTTAGTATCAAAGATCTGACATCCGTTGTATTGATCAAAACCCTGTTTTGTCAGGGAAATGTTTGATAAATATTATTTTGACATAAATTCACCATCCAACAGGACACAGGGAAATCTTTTAGGTCTAACATGCAGTTTTGAGCCTTTAATCAAGAAAAGAATGATGCCCAGCATTTTCCTGAGTTACTAATGATTTGGGTTGTATCATTCTGTAAGTGCTTACCTAGAGATGCCTTAAAGGGAGAGGGTAGAAGAGTAACAATGCTTGTTATTTTCTAAAACCTCATTATTTTCAGGGTGCTGCAAAAGTCATACCACAAACCAAGACAGATAGGGCCTCATTTTAGAGTATATCTGGGAATTTTTATTTATTTATGCAATCATCTTTGTGTATGTATTAGTACAAATATTAGTAGGCAAATGGATCATGTTACCATTCTATTGCAATTCCAATATGTAATAAATCAGAAAGTTCTGAATCTCTACTGGTTCTCATGGAAAAAGATCTGCCTCTCTAGGCATCTCCCTTTGTCACTCCATACATACCACAAATCTGATTTCTAAATTTTTGTATTTCTCACCAGGGGAGGTGCTTGGATTAAAAGCTATTGTTCTAACATGTTGTATGCCTTAGACAGCACTTGATTATTTTCCACAAAATGGCTTTATTTCTCCTTTCTTTCATCCAAAAAAATGGCTGAATTCTCCTAATGCCACCATTGCTACTTTCTTTCATCAGTTAAACACATACTCTATATGTACATGCTTGTGCATATCCAGACTTAAGGGTATTTTTTCCAGGCTAAGTGATATATTTTTACCTGTTTGTATGGTATCTACGATGGTGAGACCTTAGTATCTGATCCTAAAGCTTTAATTTACACCAGTGAAAATAAAATACAAACATACTATATAAAGTATAAATAAATATGGAGGTATTGTGGAGGTATTTACACACAACTTCAGCACTCTTATTAAGACAGCTCAGCACTACTGTTATAATTTTTTTTTTTTTTTTTTTTTTTTTTCTTAATACGATGGTATTTGATGGGGCTTTATTCCATTGTTTTTAAAAACCCAGAATGGTTTTTCAGAGAATTATTAAGAGAAAAATACTACTGGAAAGTATTCCTTTGTCCTTTCTAACTAAACTTCAGAAACATTTTCTCTGAAATGTCCTTTCACAATTTTGTCCTTCGAAGTAGAAACTTACTTACAATTTGCCAGAGGTCATTTGATATCAGGAATGTGCCATTTGCTGGCCTCACGAGAATCCGGCCACATCAGGAACTTCTGGGACTCGCTTGTACGAACAGCTAAAACCTGAAGCACCTGATGTGACCTGCCCATAACTAGACTATATATCTTTGCGGTCCCCACAGAATGACTTAACCCCAGAAAGACTTCTGACTGCTCATTAGTCCTCTCCCTTGTCATCGCACAGTCTAGTTAGCTGATGCCTCCTCTATGAAAAAAAAATACAATATTTTATATGAGCATTGTACCTTCCTGTGCACTGAAGAAGGGAGTAGTCCTTGGGAGAAGAATATCCTGATTCTGCAGGACCTCTAGCTACAAAATAAAATGAGGTTGAAGTCATTCAACTTCTTATATTTCATCTCAGATAAACCTTTCTTTTTTTTCTCCCCCCAATAGTGGAAGCTATATGCAAGGTACAAGATGTGATTTATGTTTTCACATCATACACATGTATGGAGTATATTTGCCTTCCTAACATCTGAAGCAAAATGAATGTGACTTGAGAAAGATTTTTACATTATGTGTGGATGAGAAAAGCTTCCGTTTATTTATGTTGGATTTTAATTATGCAGTGGTAGATAGTCACATTATGTTTAATTAGCAGTATTCTCGTAGTTATCAAGCTCTTCAGTCATGACTTCATTTTTCCAGTAAAAATGACTGTTAAAGGAGGTTTCTGACAAGCACACATAAAGAATCTCATAAAAAGTGTGAGAGAGATTTCTCCCAATGAAATGTTTACAAATGATTAAGACCTATAAATTAGGTAGATTCCAAAGGGCATAACTGCTTTGTCAAATTGTCATCCTGTTGATCTTTTTAAGGTCTTTAACTCTTTTTCCTCCCTGATGAATACAGACTAATGTGAAATAATATATTACTAAGTTTCTGGGATAATTAACCCTTCCAACTTGCATAGCATTGCTGTATGAATATCAGGGAGAACATGAAAAATGAATAAAATGTACAACTGGCAATACGCACCCTCACCTTCCGAATACTTCAAGGGTGGTCAGACTTGTTGATCTTCTAATCCAAATATCAAAGACATCCTGAAGACAGATCCATAAAACACTTACTGTATGTTTGGAGAAGATGAGGAAAAAAAAAAAAAAACACATTATGGACAGAATTTACAAACAGAGAAATCTTCCCAAAGGTCTAACCACAGTATTGTAGAATAAGGTTTAAATGGACATATATCTGCGGTCCAGAGAGTTATATTAATGTTAATGTTCCCCTATCAGCCCACTCCTAATAATAAAGCATAACGATATCTGCCACGAGTCCTGTCCCCAACTCGGGCCAACAGAAAATGCCTATGAAAGAGTAAGTAACCATTTATTATACTTCTTAAAATGCTAGAGTGGGCCAGATTGCAGAATATGAGAGATGAGAAAGTCCCCTCCTTCCTGAGATCTCACCACTACAAGGTTATATCTATCCCATACTCAATGCATCCACACAGGCCCACTTTTCCCTTTAGTCCTGTACTATTTGAAAGGTTATGGCTCCTGGATGGGACTCAAACGGAGTTGTGATCATGTACTGTAGAAGAAATATAATCTTCTCTCCACTTGGACTTATAGCGAAAATGTGGTCCTTTTCAGGGGTCAGTAGTTAATTAATAGCAGAATGTGTTTTAATAGGTTAAGTTGTTGTATATGTTTTGAAATTCAATGGAGCGAAAAAAATTATTAGGGAAAATCATTCTCCTTTATGTAAATTAATCACTTCCAGTTAAGCTCTCTTTATAACATCTTTACTGCATTATTCCACAGACATTATATTGTTCCTTTCAGTGCAGGCAATATTTCTCAAAACTCTCACGCACAATAAATCAGATTTTCTTCTCAATCTGCCAGTTTTATTTTAAACTATTGCACTGAAATGTGCACCACAATTCACATGCCATACATTACTTCCTATCAACAGCTGTTTAAACACTACAATTCCTATTTCCTAGTTTCAATTTCATATTTATATATCTTGACAACCGGGAAAACAAATACTTGGAAACCACTTACATGTTAAGAACAGCAGAATATTACTTTGGATAAGGTTGTCAGTAATACCTTGGGATTTTCAATATGATTTTTATTGACCAACACTGTACAGTTGTCAATGATTTTGATAACTAATAACAGATCCTATTTCCAAGACCTAAAAGAAAATAAATATCTTTACACATTATTACCCAGTGTTTACTTTGAAGTACTACAATTACTGCCGTTGGATACTGATTTGTTTTTATTGTTTTATTACAGAATGTTTTTGTATTTCTTTCTCACTTGACTGTAATTCTAGATTTATATTGATAAGCACAGAATCCAGAAAAATAACTATATATGGAGGAAAAAAAAAATCACAGAATCACAGACTTTACCTTCTCCCCCTAGGTCTTTGTACATATTGATAAGATCCCCCTCAATCCTCTCTTCTCCAGACTCACTTAGTCTTTCCTCATAAGACAGATAGATGTTCGAGTCCCGTAATGATCTTTGTTACTCTACACTGGACCCTCTCTAGAAGCTCAATGTCCTTCTTGTCCTGGGGAGCCCAGAATTGCACACAATACTCCAGGTGCGGCCTCACCAGAGCTGAGCAGAGGGGTAGGATCCCCTCCCTCCACCTGCTGACAACGCTCCTCCTGATGCAGCCAGGATCCCATTGGCCTTCTTAGCCGTGAGGGCACATTGCTGCCTCGTGGTTAACTGGTTGTCTACCAGGACTCCCAAATCCCTCTCCATAGAGCTGCTTTCCAGCAGGTCAACCCCTAATCTGTACTGGTGCCTGGCTGCCTAATCATTTAGATCTTATCAGATTGTAGGGTTAACTAAAGCAACACAACAGAATATTCTCACTTCATAACTGTTTAGAAATATATTTCAAAAGGCTGTGTTTTCTAAGCAGTTCTTCATGAAATGCATTATATAAATGACTAGACCCTTGAAACTAATGAACAACCACACTTATAATACAGTTTTAGATGAGAAGTCAAGAACTCAATTACTTTTCCTGAACTCACTCTCCTCCAATAATGGAAATTCTCCATAAAACAAGCAGAGAAGATACTTTGGTGCTTAATGCCTATGGGAAGCTTTCACTATTGTTGTGTGTGTTGTATGTGTGCTATCAGACATAAGCAAGATCATCAGGCCAATAGCTTTATTAGGATTAAATCAATTTTGGGAAAAAAAAATATACAGGATGCAATTTAAGAATCTAATTAAAACTTAATTTATATCACCTTTTATCACTGGAGAGCCGCAACCATATCAGGAAGATAGGTCAGAGAATTACAGAATAGTTGGGGCTGGAAGGGACATTTGAAGATCATCTAATCCAATCTCACTGTTTAAAACAACTGGGTCATTTGGAGGAGGTTGCCCAGGACCATATTCACTGGGGTTTTAATTATCTCAAAGGAGAAGACTTTTATATAGTCCCTCTAAACAGATATGTATCTGTAGGAGAACCATGGCTGATTAAAAAGTAATAATGATTCATGAGAACCAACTTTCTTATGTTTTCTTCACTCTATTACACTTTGTTGTTGTTTTTGTTGAAAAATCACATAAAGAGCATGAAAACTACAGATCTAGTCATACTGCAAATCACTAACCACAATCCCATCATGAAGTAGAATAATGAGTTGGCCAGATTTAGCAACAGACAGTTCTGTGAGAAAGTGACAGTAAAATTTTTCACCTTGCTAGATTGCAAAGAAATTGTAAAATATCCTATTTATTTACTACTGATTACTTGTTGATAAATATGGGAACTGTAAACAGACCAAGGCCATAATGATATGTTTTGTGGTTTCAATTTGGTATAAATGCTAATTGCTCTTTACCACTCATGCCTAAAGGACATGACTCCTTGACATTAAATGGTACCTTGCCAAGGATAAATTTTGTTAGCTAGTTAGTTTGAGGTGCTCTGTAATTTACCACCTCTGCTACTACTATTTTAAAGTATAGTTCCTCGAGTGGTTTAGTAATGGATAGATCTCCCAAATGTCCTGCCGGTGGGCATATTTAAGGGTTTGATATGTTTTTAACACTCCTATTTGAACAGAGGTGAGAAGATGGTCGAAACAGCAGTAGATTAGAGACATCTGAGATTGTGTGCAAGATTTAGTTGAAGCATCACTACTTTGAAGTTTGCATTTTTCTTCTTTTGACTGCAAATCAAACAGTGATTTATTGTTTACAGGTTTGCTATTAAAAAAGTAAATTTTTAGACATGAAAATGATAAAGGATAAAATACTGACATGACTGGTCTAAAAGAACACATTTATTTAAAATGCAACATACAACATCACTAATGGAATTCCCTAACCTTGGAAATTATTCTAGAAATATTATGTTAAAGACCATCATCAAGAAAAATTTTTCCTAATGAGGTATAGAGAGTCACTTCTCTTTTTTTTTTCACTTTTGCAAAAAAAGACTAATTATTCAAAGTGATAGTTAGTTACCATCTTTCTGTAATAAGACATTCCCAAGGTTATTTACTCCCAAGTTTTTTTTTTAAATTCTGTTAATTTTAAATTTGATTTTCAGTATTAATGTTTGTATTTCTAATTTTCATTCCTTGGACTTATCAGACTGTTCAAGGCACATCTAAGTTCCTATAAATATCAGTAGAGCTATTTATCACTGATAGGATCTATAAAATAAATCATTTTTGTTGGTCTCCTGTTCAGCTCCATTTTCTCTGATATCCTCATAAAATGTTGTGATAAAAACTGGATTTCATCTTCCAGTATTCGAGTCTCACCCTACAAAAGTAAAACTAACTTCCTAATAAACCTCCTTCTGGTTGTACAACACAATTTTACTTCCTTTCTGCCAGTCTTTTATCCCTGCTTTTCAAGGTATCATCTCCTTCCCTGTAATATAAAGGAAAAAGTGAAACTAAAATATTTACCTCCCTGAAGCAGTAAGTAAATCTGGAACCAATCTTGTCCTACATTTTAATAGACAATAGAAGTTTGACTGAGAAAGTCTAAATGAGGAGAATTTGCTTGGCAGGAGCCGGACATCAGTCAGAAAGTTACTTCTGTGAGTGATGAAAACCTGATTTTTAATTGATTCTTGGAGAGACTGGAAAGACTTGAGTAATGGTCACATAAGGAAAAAAATAAAAATATGTACAAATTTGAGAGAGCAAGATTGCAGTGCAGTGTCTGTTAAGTTATTCAGGCAGATCACAAAACCAGAGAAGAATTGAGGAGGAAGGAGACTCCTTCCTCTAGGAAGGTCTAGTCCAAACCACTTAAAGCAGGGTCAGCTAGAGCATTTTTGATAGGGGCATGTCCAATCAGATTTTGAACATCTCCAAGGATGAAGACTCCACAAGCTGTCCATCACCATTAAAGAAAAAAAAAAAAAAAAAAAAAAAAAGGCATAAAACAGGAAAAAAAAAATTTGA
>JAWLRI010000211.1:699657-773682 GCA_034781795.1 Crypturellus tataupa
GAAGGAATGTGATCCTGGAAAGTCCCTGAACTGCAAGCATGAGAAAGTTGGGCGAGACGGAGCTGTAATTAAGCTGGGCAGTTTGAAAGAAGGACTTGTGCACAGACCAATGGTGTGAATACATGCCCGTCATCCACAACCAACCAAGCGCGGTAGAATACACGTGTACGGATACTGGTTATGTATAAAGCTATGTAGGATTCACAAGTAAAGCGAATTGAACCTCACTGCTTCACACTGAAGTGTCATTAATTCCATTTCGCGGTAGTGGTCCTCGGCATCTGGTGACCCCGACGTGATTCGAGGTAAAGTGGAGCCGAAAATGCGAGGTGTATCCTGTTAGCCAGTGGGGAAGAGCTGGGCGCCACAATAAGGGTGGAATCATGTACACAGCTGACAGGTGAGTCAGGACGGGATGGGAATTGCTGCATCAGCAAAGGAGGCCGCGGTTGTAGACAGCCTACTGAAACTTTTGCGAAAGACTAATATTACAATCATGAAAGACGACCTGGTAGATCTTCTGTTTTTTTGCAAAAGGAGGCGACTGCTAGTGGAAGTGCCTCAAGTATCCAGGCTGGATTCTGGGAGCATGCAGCAGATAGCCGCTGCATCCAACAAAAAAAAAAAAAAAAAAAAAAAAAAAAAAAAAAAAAAAAAAAAAAAAAGGCATAAAACAGGAAAAACAACATTTGACTCTTTGGAGAAGGTTTTCTGGTTCCATTGGATAAAAAAGGTGCAAATAATCTTGGAACTGTACTGTTGATACAATGTTACTGGAAAATCCCTGAACTTTGAACAGAAAGACCAGGAGTGCATACCTAGGTTTTCAAAAATGGCTAGTATATTTAGTGACCTCACTTTAAGGGCTCTTTCAGGGGAGCTGTTTCAATAAATAAATTCTTAGTGCTTTGCGAAAATGAATTCTCTTGAAAGTGCCTTAAACCAGAATACTGCTTTCCTCCTCAAAACTCTCTAAGAGAAACAAATCACCCAAAATATCTAGCTACTTATAAAAATCTGATATTCATTTCCTTTGCTAGGTTTAGCTCTGCTGACAGACTCAGGAAAGCCCATAAAATCCTTCACATGGAAATAAAATTATGAATTTTATTTTTAATTACATTCTTGCATAACAGGCCCATCACAGGCTAATATCCCACATACATCTTAGTTAGGCTTCATGCTGCCATTCTGCAAAAGATAAATTTCACCCATCAATGCAATTTCATCAATGACTCCTTCTCTTAATAATCACATCAGGACTTTACAGAACTAAATGTGAGTCAAAAAATAAGAGTATGAATACCAGTTTGGTTGCAATATTGAGCATTATATAACAGCATTCTGTCTTTATAGAGAACTCAGGGGACCTTGGTCATTAAAAGGCAATAATGAAAGGGCCCCCAAACAGTACATTTTGATACTTAACTATTATAAACCTCCAGAAAGATTATTAAGTTCATCAGAAAGGGTAATAATCCTGGAATTCTCTTGCCAACTAACCAAGCATAAGCATTGCATTAATTCAAAGACCTTAGAAAGCTACATCCCTCCCCAGAGGTATCTCTAATACTACAAATTTGGGCACTATGAAAAAGAGCAGAGAAAATGGAGACCCTGATAAGCAGCCTTTACTGGAGTCTCTTCACTAAATCTGACAGACATGCATGCACATGTGGGGAATCTATTTCTGGAGAACAGTGATGTACCACCATAATTCATCAGGTGGACCCATATCACATATGTGTCCCTACTCTGCTTGCATATTCAACCAGTGAGCTTCTTTCCTTTTACAGTCCTGATCTCATTCCAAACTGAGCTGTTTGCATAAGCAACCTAGAATTTGCTTCTTTCTGAGCCACTGAGATCAGCTACATGGAAGTTTAGTTCTTGCCAGCTTCTCATAGGGAGAGAATAACAGTATGGAGACTACCCAAACACAGGGCTAGATACTTGTAGTTTTTCTTTCTTTATCATGAGCAATTTCCCCTTTTTACATTATTTTTCTGAGGGTCCACTACTCTGAAAAACAAGGTTCAGTCCTCAGCTACTGCCACAAAAACTAGTCTATGAAGAAAATGATGGTCATTATCCCCTTCACCAAACCATGGTGTATAGAGCCATTCTCCCTGCTAAAATATTTAGGGAACATTAATGACTGTCTGACAAACCAGCAGATCACTTCTCTGAGCATCTGGGTGTTCTTTCTAGAAACACTTTTGTAGATCTCTTCCCCAAATTTTATTCCGGATAAATCATGACTAATATTCAGGATGAGCTGAGATTTCATCACTGTGAACCCCAGTCACTCCACACAGTTCTTCCAAATCATGAAATCTATTCATAGCTTAGATAAAAATGCATTTTAAAAAATCTTACCAAAATCTTTCTGGAAAGTATATTTCAGTTGATTGTTTCCAAAAGTGCTCAATTGGGACCAGGAATTTTGCTTGTACCCTTTTAAATCAAATAATATGCACACATCCTGACCTCTTCAGGTCACAGTTAATTTATTATCATGATGAATGCAGGCAGCACTGTCTTCCTTCTACACACTCCTGAGATTTACCACATGAGGTATTTTTAAGTATAAATCCCTTAACATCTGCCTTAATTTAGTAGATAAGATCATTAACAGCCATTATATTTAATCAACATCTAATCCTTGTAGAAGGGATTCATTAGCAGGATGAAATGGGAGCAGAAGCCCACTAATGATAAATGTTTGTTTTTTTTCTGAATAAATTTCCGCTAGGGAAGAACTGGCAACACTTTAAAATACTCTTCCAGAACAATGTTGGAGTGTGATTTGAAAGATCACCCTTAAGCAGCAGGCCATTAAGAATTCATAGCTTGTTTCTATATCTATAATCATAAATATAATCATAAAACTGATTTCACAAAAAAAAAAAAGTAGGAAAAGGTCAAAATAAACAAAAATTGTTTAGGGCAATGTTTCACTTGTGGTGTCATATGGAGTACAGATGTGATATAGCAATGATCTTCCCTGAATGAAGATGATATCAGGCTTCCAAAAGCCTTTCATTGTATATGGAGACAGAAGACCAGACTTCTGGGAACATTTCTGAAATCTGTATGAGAGGAAGACAGGAAAGTGACTGAGTAGCTACGAGATTGCTGTCTCCTTTGAAGTGTTCAGGTCCATTTTCTGAAGTGCCTGGCCTAGGGCTTCCACCTTACCAAGTTAAATTACACCAGATTCTCATTCCAACATTATAACATGGATCACAGTACTTGCGTATTAATGGTTTATCTGGCAGGCCATGGTGATTTGGGAACCCTTGAGGGCAGAGGAGAAATACAGTGATTAGGCAAATTTCTGCCTTTCAAACTCTGCTTATTATTCTTTAATTTAATTTTATTTTATTTATTTATTTTTAGCTTAGTAGAAGAAAGAGGTAAGGCTTAAACCTACTAGTCTTAATAAAGTCTCTAAATAATTCAACACTTGCTGAAAATTGGTTTATTTCAAGATATTCTTCTCCTTTCACGTTTTTTTTTCCCCCAGGCAAATGGTTGCAACAATCATAAATTGCAAAGTAACTCCAAATAATTTAAAAAGTTTTTGCTGAAATATGAGAATATGCCTACTGTTCTAATTCTAATCTCAGGATGTTCAACCGTTCATTTCTCATACTGTGCAATTCATTTGCTTATACAAGTGTGGAAAGGACTCCTACACCTTAAACTTTCATATAAGCAACATTCTGCTATGCACCCTTTAGCCAAACAGAGAGTTATTGAAGGGCTCTATCTTAAACACACCTTACTCCTCAAAGAACCTACATGTGTTATGTCTTTTATGCACTTAACATCAGAGTTGCACTTAAGAACAATGATGTCATTTAACCACTGATATTGGTTCATTTTTGCATTCAAGGTGAATAAAACACATACACAGCACTGAAAATGAGGGCTGGAATCCTCACCCATCTTGGACCCTGTCTAGCAAAGTGTTGTATAGGGCTACATAGCAAGACTGTCTCTTACTTGGTCTCTCTCATTCGTACACCGTCACAGAATCCCAGAATGGTTGGAAGGGACCTCTAGAGATCATCTAGTCCAACTCCCTGCTCCAGCAGGGACACCCAGAGCACGTGGCACAGGGTGGCATCCAGGCAGATTTGAAGATCTTCAGAGAAGGAGACTCCACAGCCTCTCTGGGCAGCCTGTTCCAGTGCTCAGTGCAAGATTTCTCAATAACGTGTGTCAAATTAACCCGTCTTAGACTGACTATAGGTTGGCAGACTCTTGAAGTGAGCCATGGGCATGAATCACTTTGGTCTGGAAAGGACATACCACAGTTACTATTTCATACACAAGCATTCTTACCTAGCTAGCAAATAAAGTTCAGGCTGTGGTTAAAAAGGAGTGCAGCTGGCACTGCTAAGGGTTTACCCTTTGCAGCTGAGCCAAGAGTTTATGCAGTGTGTCATGTGCTCTAAAAAGTCTTACCAAAATAGAATTTCAGAAACTTGTAGGCAAATATGCCTTCTTTGATAAAACTAATAGCTGAGATAGGCAATATTTACCTCATCATGCAACTCAGCAAAACCAGCAGTGTCTGTAGACATCTGCAAGAATGAAAAACTGAACCTGGACTTCTGGCCAGCAGCAGGCTCCACTAGCAAGTCATTCTGAAGCTTTTCTAGTAGCTAGCTTCTAAACACATCCAATATTCATCCAAATCCATGTTCATCAAAGTAGTTTAATCTTGAGAAATAGTAGCATTAAATCCCTCTTTGGAAAAAAATCTGACTCAGTCTACAAATCCTCTGTACTTCCAATAACCTCCAGATTGTGTTGCTTTTGCAGAGCACCTACACTGCACTAGGTAGGATAACTGGTTACATTCTCATTTCAAGGGCAGTCCAACCATCTGGCATCTCTATTTTCTTGTGTAAGTGACTCACTCTAGCTTAAAAGTTCAGACTACCTACAAATTCCATCTGTCTTCATGGCAGATTATTCCAAAACAAGATTTCTGATCACTTGTCTGCCTATGATTGTCAAAACAAGGCTTATGGGGTTGCAGGAGGCTTCAGACAAATGCAGGCACCCCATGTATTGAGCACCATCAAGTGATCTTCCCAGGAAGATTAGCCCAGGAGCTAAAAAGGCATTATTATGGATATCAAGGAAGGTAAGTTGTAATGTTTGCCTAAAATGTCCCTGAAGACGCTCCAGACAGCACTGTAGACCCCACCTTTGGTTATTCTCCTGGTCAGATTTGATCATTTACACAGAAGTGTTGTTCAGAATTTTGACCTATTTCTTTTCACCTCAGGGATTTTCAGAAACAGGTCACCAAAACTGAATTAATCTCAGGCTTTTGTCAGCACTTCATAATTCTATAATGAAATGTAAAATGGTCACCTATATATTATTTGCCCTCTGTGTGTGTCCTTTCACATCATGTTCACCCCTCATTGTGCATACTTATCTCATTTATTTATTTATTTAACATTTAAAATCCCTACAGAAATTTCACTAATTGGGCTTTGACATACCTAGAGAAGCACTGTCAATTCTGGGGGATACTTTATTAAACTTTTTTTTTTTTTTTTTTCAGCTGTGATAACACTCAGGAAACAAGATGAGCAGCCCCAGCGATAATTTTTATAGTGATATATGCAGCTACCAATAGGACTTAACATCAAGGTCAGGAAAATTCACACAATCTGTTTGGGAACATAATGTTGCAAAACTGAACTCATAAATAGACTGAGAAAAAGAAATGTGAACAAAGATGACTTAGTGAGAAGTGCACGCTCATTTATCAACAAGCATCTACGCAGTACTGACTCTTATGCAAGGAAATCCTTCTCAAGGCACTAGATGATTTTCCATTAGATTGTTCCATTTGGAATACAGTATCTGTTCTGTCCTTAAGACAGCAGTATTTCTCTATCTATTTCTTTATCCTCATGGACGCCTGAAAAATGCTTTTAATGTTGGTCAGTAAAGGACTAATTATATCTCTGCCAGAAGGCTCTCCTAAAACCTGGATACTGTTGGACTATCAAACCCTCACTCAGTTCAAGGGAAGAACAAGAAGCATGGGAAGACCCATGGATGGAGATCCCAACATAGGCCTCCTGTATCTGAACATAGTTCTGGTTACTTAGTTGGACAGACACTGGCATTTCTTTGGACACTTATACTGGTGATTGTGTAAGTGATCATTCAAACACCTACATTTTCACTTTTAGTTTCTTAGTAGGTCATTAACATAATTAATTTTATGTTTCTTTCCCAGAAAAAAACTCTTGCCTAGGAAGAATACCTGGAGAAAGTAGAAACAACTAAGCTAGGTGGTTACATGCAGATCACAGAATGTTCTGTGAAACTGTGAGTCTGTTACCTATCCCTACTGATCATATATAGGTATATTGGTATTCCCTCATACTGAACAGGTAGACACCCAAACCCAGGGGAGCACCTGGGTGACTGAATAGGTCACAACTTATTGAAGCTCAGTGTATCACATCTTCCTTTCAAGACAGGTAATTAGTGGAAGAGGACAAGGATGCTTCAGGCAGGTCTAATGGTCTAATTCAACACATCAAAATTTCATAACGCATGTATATAAGAAGAGACAGTGATCCAGCATTTATTGGAGCTGCTGAATGAAATTGAGAGTATTACCAAAATCAAGAGCAAAAATCCTTAGTCCTCAGCATGGACAGGATTTCACTTTCAGTGAGAGGCCATTCCTCAGCTTGACTAGGCAGTAGATAGGAGAACTACAGCTAATCATCAATTTAATTTATCGTGTGCACTGAATCTTGAGAAAGCCAGATCCTGTCCCCAGTGAAAAAGACCTCTTTTATTTAAATTGTGAGAATCACTGAATTATAACGTTTGTAATTATAGATTGCACCTGGATACCTCAGCCAAGGTGAGGACCTACCTGTGTCCTGTGCTTGTGCAATAGGCTGAAATACATATTCTAAAAACACATGCAGTGGTGAAGTATCACAGCCTATTCCCTCACTAAGACTCCTAGTACACATATTGCTCAAAGTGTAAAATACAGCTGAGACATTTATATTTACAACAGGGCACTGCCACGCTGGAATAAAGCCAGTGGGAAAACTACTTGCTGTGATTTCTACAGCCAGACATGGGAAACAATACATTTCAATAAAGTGCTAAAAACAGAATCTGGAGTTAGCAAAAATAAGCAGCAAGTCAGCATCATTTTGAGTATATTGAGAGCTGCAGTCCTCACCTTAGAGGGGTTTCCTGGCACTCTCCTGTGTTATTTCATTCATGTTACATGGACAACAGGTTAATCCACCATATTGCTTTTTTACCTACTTTACTGTTACTGCCAAATCAATTTGTGTCAGCGAGGTTTGGTTCACTCGCCTCAAGGTACTTACTGCTATTTGGGACTTGTGCTTTATGTTATTGTTGTTTTTGCCCTGAGCAAGTTATTTTTTTTGCCGAAGCAGTGCACTGCCTTACACAGAAAGCTGAAAGCCAGAATGCAGATAAAGGAGCAGTTGTATTGCATACCAAAATTCAGGATTTAACACAAGTTTTGTTTCTCACTTCTCTGTTTTTTCTTTTTTTTTTTGAGGGGAGAGGGAACAGCAGGGGAAGAATGGGGTTTAAATTCCAGCAAAAGGGATGTTTTCTGCATACAGACTTCAAAGGACCAAATCCTGCCATCTTTACTCTTTTGCAGCAAGTCTAAGCAAGTTCATCGGCCTCACCAAAGTAAGTTAGGTTATGCCTTTAGGCACAGCCCTGAGCAAAGACTGCAATCGAGAGATCCAAAGGCTAAGAGCTGCTCTAAGAAGGTTAAGTATTTTTTTTACTCCCTCACTTGATTTTCCCCATTACTGTTACTTTGGAATTATAGCAGCTAGAATATAGCAGACCTATATTTCCACTGTAGAAACTGATTGAGCTGGAGTTGGAGGTAGTCAGGTGTTGATTTTTTATTCTGATTAAACAGAGAGACTTGGATATGAGAAATGTATATACGTATATATAACAAAGTCTATCTGATTCTAAACAGAGAAAAGAGTGACAGCAGAGACAGAGATGTAGTGACCTGTGAAGGGTCTCTTTTCTGCTAGCAAATATAGCTTACCCCTCTAAGCAAGATCTGTCACTGCACTTTTTAAACAGTGTAAGAAGTGACCTTACTGTGATCTGAACCAACTTGTTCTTCCTTTATGCTTGTGGAAGCAGCTATACAAAAGGGCCAAAAGCTCCAGGGTGCCTTCAGGCCAAAATATTCCTACACACCATCGTGGAGCTGGGCTGGGCCAGGGAGCATTCCCCATAGATAGTTTAATTAGAAAGAGTTTTGGAGAGAAGAGTTTTGGAGTTTTTAATAGCATAAATAAGCCACTCTGTGCCAGTTGGCTTCAGATTCAAAAACAAGCCCCAGGCACATATAATTTATTAATATAAAGCATAGCTAATGGCAAATCATGAAAGACGACAAATGAGCATATTTCTTGGTTGGCTGGCCATTCATATCCATTTAATCAGCCAAGATTGCCACACTACATCCATCCCTTTCTCCTTCTACAGAGAATGGACAAAAAGAAAACGTGCACTTTCTACATTCAAGGTACTTCTGGCAGATTCTGACCAAGACCACCTGTAGAATCAAGGCCTTGCGTGTGTTGCACCTCGCTTTCTGCTCTCAGACATGTGTTGGAAAGTCAGAATAGATAGGAGATATTGAGTATCCTGTGTGAACAACCTAACTATATTCTACTTGCACCAGTGGAACCAGAAGGCAGTGGAAAATGTTGTACAATTAAACATTTTCAAGCCATCTTCTGTGCACACAGCTCAAAAAGAAATTACATAACCAGGCCTGAGGAGAAGCAGCAACACCAGTTAAAAATGGCCCTGAGGTTGAACTGCTGGAAACAGGCCATATAGGACCAAAACCATCAGCCTTTTTTCTATGGGGCTGGATATGCTCAGCATACCTAAAATGCACACAGTGGTCCAATGTGGGGAAAAATCATCTGGAATCTTGATGTTGCAGAATATAATAGTTCCTGGACAGGAGTAAATCCATTCTGCAGTGGAGTTTGCTTTCATTAGGATTTATGGGGATCTGTGCTTAATTACTGCAGCATTGGCATCCCTCCAGTTCACATCCCACACTGTCCTGCTTCCTACCTGAACTGATCCACTTTTCCAGTTATGGCTGTGCGTGTACTAATAAATAAAAAGGACTTGGTACCATATTCTGCAGCTTAGGCCAACTGCTTCAGCACAGCTTGCACTAAAACAGATAAACATCCTCATGTTCTCAGTACAGAATAGTGAAATTCAAATTGACTGTTGGAAATGGTCTGTGGCTCATGCTAACCTCTGAATTGTGCCTGAGCATTGCTTGAAGCAGCTGGAGCTCACCAAAACGGACTAACGGGCCATACGGGTGCCATTCCAACCTTAGTACCCTGGTAATATGACATTTTTAATATAGATATAACCTTGGAATGCTCCCTTTCTCCAGAGGCATTTGGCAAGGTACAAATTCTGTTCACATACTTGGCATTCATCCTTTCAAATGAAAACATACATATCTACATCTGTCTGTCTATATACAGAGTTCATACAGTTTAACCTATAAATGACATAATACCTTCTGACCTACTCTCCTCATATTATTGAATTCCTAAAAAGAGTCAAAAGCGTTTTTCCTTCATTACAAAATAAGTGTAAATGACAATTATCCCTGCCAGAAGGGCAGGCCACTTCGCAAGGCCATGCCCTGCTAGCTTCATGCCAGTGGCTAATGAAGGCTCCCCACACTCATACTGCCAGACCGTTATCAGTTCTACTTCCAGACTGAATGATTTACCAAGAGGGAATTCTCAGAAGGTAAATGTTTCAACCTGCATTACTTCTGGATGTTGGAAGCATCTTAAGTATAATGTACACCAGAAAAAAATAAACCAGAAGTATAGTGGAAAATGATGCATTCACTGCTTTCTCTAGAGAACTGTGGTTAAACCTGGATATGTATGTAGATCCGAAAACAGTGATGCAGCTGAGAGAAAATCGGTCACTGTCCTCTGCTTTGAGCAATATAGTGTTTATTGACCTAGAATTTTCCCAAGACCAGACATTAAGTGTAGCACAAATTGTCTGTTCATTTTTTTCTTAAAGTTACTATGCAGTGATTAACAAACTATATCTCAAGTTCTGTAATAAGGCAGGATGGACATGGTTCAGTTTGCTGGAGTTACATCAGAGACCAAATGACACAGAGGACATCTGAGTGTGTCACATCCCATTAGGTGCATGCAAGAGGCAGATCTCTCTCTTAAAGGCTGCAGTATGGGCAGGACCTTCATCTGTTGCCCAGGCTGAGCAAAACATTAGCATCACACTGATACCTAATCATAATCATGATTCCTAAGGAAGTCCCACTGAATTATATCCCTTATATGATTTACATAGATCTAAGATTTTCCTTCTACTTTCCTTCTACCAGAAAATTAATAATTAGTGTTAAAATGACATTTTAGATGGCTCTTTTTTAAGTCATCTTTCCTCCCAAGAAACATGGGCCCCTATACAGCTTATTTTATGACATATTTGAGTACCTTTTAAAAAACCTTTTTTTTCAATATACTTAAACATGCTAAATGTTAATCAGATCTTTAATCTCAATAAATGTACTTGGGCATTTTAATCCTTGAAGAATCCCCTAATTCTTATATCTTGGAAGATTTTACTTCCAAGATATAAGTAACACATTGCTGACCTCTGATCTGCTTTTCTGCTCTTCTCCCTTTGATCTAAACTTTCAGTGGAAAGCAAATAAAAGATACAGAACCCTAATTAAAGAAGTTTGTCTCCTAATGTGGTTGTTTGCTGTTCTAATTAAAAAAAAATATAAGGCTTTATTAACTAAGAGAAAATGATTTAAAGCAGCAGCCCCTTTTTATCACAGTACAAAACTGTAATTGCTTAGATAATTCTTGCCTGCTCTACAAAATTGTATTTCTGGTAAAGATGCAAGAATTGAAGGCTGACATTTTAAAATCCAAATTGTTAGATGTTCTCTTCACCAGCACTTGACTTGACTGCTTCTAATTCCTGAGAGTTGATATATGATAGTGAAGATTAGCACACAATAAATTTCACCCTGAGTGGACAGAGGTGCTGTCAAGTCTTATCATCTTTAGAATGAAGGCAGAAGATCCTGGCACAATTCAGTTTTAATTAAATTTTACTCTCCATTGAACACACTGCTGAAGTTCACAGTTTCTGGCAGAAGAGGAGAGCCTAAGGCTGTAGCGCTACTCTTGACACATCCAGTGGTCCTTCCATATTTCTGTAAACATCCTTGAATTTTATCACCTCATCAAAGCACCAAGCTCCACTTTGAATACCCCAGGGACAAAAGAGGTATGTTCTGTGTTGCTTTTGGAGTTGGCTAAATATCAAGCGTATAGTGACCTTTGCTAAATCTAGGACTTATTAGAGTTAAATTATGAATGGTAACAAAAATCTTAAGGACAACTATACAATATAAAAGATTCACTCTTCTCTCCCAGTTGTTATAAACACCTTCCTAAAAATTGCATTTTGATCAGCTTTTCAAAACTAAACAAATCCTATTAAAAGAGGGCCAGAAAACAGTAAATATATTTAAATATGTGATATAAAAGAAACGGTAGTTCATGCAGATTGAAAGCCAGACAAAATGTCTGGCTTGATTGGCTGCACCTGTTGTAACTTCATACTGGACTGCATTTTCTTTGGGTCAGGAAATTCTGAAGCTATGCATTTTGAGAAATACTTTGCACAAGGTGAGACTGAATTATTCTGTATTGCAAGTAACAAGCAACTTGGACTCTGATATACAAATAAGTTGTCATTTTCAACAGAAATATTATTATGGGACAATATTTACCAAAATATGAAACTCAGTGCTTTTGGCATATCTGATGAATTTAAGTTACTGAAATTAGCCCCAAGGACAATCTTGAAATGCTAAGTAATTTCTTTCCACCTTTTTTCTTTTTTAAAAAAATCTCACTTTGACTAAATTTCCCAAGGTTTTCTGCAAAGAGAAAAGTCACAAATGTGAGTTCTATTTCTATATCCAGTCCAGAGAAGAAAGAAGTTCATGGAATAATAATTTAGGATCGCTTTCTTGAGTGATTTTGGAACAATTCTGAGTTTAATGTTTTAAAATACATTTGACCATCTGAAATTTAAGTAGCACTTTCGATCACAGAAAACATGTCTACTATAACACCAGTTTGAAACAACTGAATAAATTTACCCTCTTTTCACAGATATTCTTAAGGAATTTTTCTTAGGGCAAAGCCAAGGTAGTTTTGACTTTGAAAAGTTATCTATAGTAAGTAAAAGATTTTGTTGTTTTCCTGTGGATCAAACTAAATATGTGTTTGAGAGAGATTTTATCAGTTGCTATTGAAGACATCATTATTTTTGCCTGGGGGTGTTTCTAGTTGACATGTGTAGAAGATCATCATCTCTAAGGTCATGACAATCAGCCTGTTCAACAAAAGTAAACAGTGCTTTCCATTTCTTGATGACCTCTCTTTTGTCAATATGTTGTAATAAATGAAGATTCTCAGCAGAATGTCATGAAAATAAACACGTTAGTTTTTTGTTTGTTTGTTTTTGTTTTGTTTGGTGAGGCAAAACCAAGATTTAATGTGGACATTTAATCCTTCAAAATATAAAGAGTTGTATCACTTAGTTTTAAGAATAGTTTAAATTGCTTATTATTAGGTTTCTTTCCTCTTCACTTCTTGTACAAACACATTTGTCTGCAACTGTTTTCTCATTTTTACCATCAAAATACCTCATAAATCTCTATTATAAGTCTGCAACATGCCTAACTCAATAGACTGGATGCCTTGGGGCCTCTGGACTGACATGGTCCAGAGATCATTCTCAGAAAAAATCCACTGTTTTCAGAACTAGAAAGCTTTGTCCATATTGTATACAAAAAATGGATGAAAATGTTTTCTGTTTCCAAGAAAACAGGCATTTGCAGTAGCAGGTATGCATTGCTTGCATGAGAAAGAGAACCAACACCCAAAAGGCAAAGTGTAATTTTGGGGGGAAGATAATTCCCATGTGCTTTTTTGTAATGGTTAAAAATAGTCATTACACCATATCTTGTGTCCTCCTCACTCTCAATATTCTATGTGGCCCATGGGTTTGCAGCTAATTTAAATTCTTAGTAGAAACACACTACAATTTGCTTTATTTTGTGTTAAACCCTGCCAGATGCAGAGGATTCTTAATTTCCATTGATGCCAATAGGACTCAACGACAACTCAGTGTTTGGCACCAAGCATCCAATGCCAAACAATGAACTCTGCCTCTGGCACTGCACATTCAACTGTATTGTCTCTAAGGGTATCATTAATGCTGACATGCAGAGCCAGCAATTGCACTGAGAACCTCTAAAGCTACATTTTGACGATTTGACCACCCTTCCAGATGCTGAGTTCCTTCTACAGGAACGGATCTACAAATGAGCATGTCTCAGTAGTGATCCAAGCGGCATGAGACACTGGCTGGGTTTGTTCAGAATTAAGCCACAAAGCTGAAGATATTTTCTTAAAAATGCTCAGTGACGTACATTTATCCACACAACATCTGCTATTCAAAATTTGGGTTGTACAATAGGGCCATCTCAGAGAAATACACTTGATCCAAAAGTAACTTACTAGGTAGATCTCAAAGATGCATAAAACTGGTATGATAAGGTGTGAAGTCAATAATACAGGAAGATATTTTCTCCCACCCAAAGAGAGGATCTCCACATTCTGTGGAACAGAGACCTTTTAAAATGTCATTAAAAGTTGACAGACTCATCCTTCCTAAAACAGCCCAACAATTTAACACCTCACTTTCCACCATCCAGGAGATGATATTAACCACTAAACTGCAGGATTAATCTCTTTTTAACCCATCAGTGATGTGATTTGCTCAAAAAAATGTAAAAGCAAGGTTGGGAGAGGAACTTCATTGGGTTTTTGAAGGGGTTTTTCTCACACCTTATTTGTCAAGTAGGAGACCTAGCTTCAGATACAGGAAAAATAGTACTTTGTGGTGAAAATCCATTCTATGGAAGTATTGTGTAACTAGAGTCTCAGACTGCACAACAAGAAAAAGGGTGTTTCTAAAGGAAATAAGATAAAACATCACAACTCACATACTAGAAAAAGAAGGCTCTAAATTTAACACAGGCTGGTTAGGGTAATGGTTTTGCAGAGAAATAGAGTTTACTTTTATTTTCTAACTTACTAAATTGCCACCCTGTGCCACATGCTCTGGGTGTCCCTGCTTATGTAAGGAGGTTGGACTAGATGATCTCTAGAGATCCCTTCCAACCTCAACCATTCTGTGTGTGATTCTGTGATTCTGTAGAAGTTTAATTTAGGCCTAGAAGAACTGAGACAATAACACAGATTTTTCATTACTAAAGATTAAATTATTTTGAAAGGATAGAGTTAAGCTTATTACAAAAAAAAAAAAAAAAAACTTAGAGCAAACATGGGTAATATCAACTACCTAAATTCCTTAAACAAAGAACTTTTTCAATGCAGCATTTCTTCTAAATATTCTTAGTCTAGATATTTCTGTCCTATTCTTTAAAACAAATTTACTTGATCTTTCTTTGAAGGAAGAAGCATTCAAACAACATAGTGAACACTATTACTTGTGGAACATTTTATTATTGTAGATAGCTGATTTAATAAATTGTCACATTGCAGACCCTAAACAAGTGTATAGTTTTGCTTGTCATTGTTGCCAAATTTAAATTCAGCTCTCCAGAGATTAAATACAGATTCATTAAGACGCTGCAGGGTTTTATTCACATATTCCTGAAAGATTTCTCATTTATTATAAAGAAAACTTGGCTAATTGTTAATTAGAAAGTGCATACAAATGTGATAAGATTTAATTAACTCAGACAAACACAACTCAAACTCTTAATACAATGATTTAGTTGATCTTTTTTTTTAATTTTATTTTTTGAAATAAAAGTTGTAGTCTAGGTTGCAAAAGTGCTACTTACTCTGCTAGTTACTTTGGAAAGTTTTTTTGACCTTCAGATACAGTCATACAAAGTAGTAGGAAGAAAAAAAATCCTTCAAAATATCATTGAAAATATGTGGTCTGTACTTCAAAATTTCTTAGGAGGCCTTCACTGGAAAAATTTTCCATCAAAAATGCTCTTCTAGTAAAGTAAATATTATTGGAGAAAAGAATGTCAATATTTATAAAATACCTTGCACGAAAAAAAAAAAAAAAAAAAAAAAAAGAAGAAGAAGAATCCATTTTATCTTGGAAAAGCTGAAATTAAATATTTTAAATGTTCATTTTCAAATTTATTTTACTTTGGATTACTTTTCGTACATAGGTCATATCCTAACACAGCAGTATTCACACTGCACAGAATTCTGTCAAGTCAAATTAATATCAAATTATGATCTCTGCTCCCTTTGACCTTATTGTATATTCAGGAATATGAGGCATCAGGATATAAAATAAAGCCAAGCAGGCAAATTTTGAGGCTAGCCCTCCCAGCTTATATTTCTGGTAAATTCTTGTAATGTGCAGTTAAGGCCTAATTAGTGGATAAAGAAGGTAGCATTAAAAAACATTTATATTAAGACCTTAGAATTTGCAATTATAATTCAATGTAGACTTGAAACTTAAATAAACTTTCATGAAAACTGAGAAACAGCAAAAAAAAAGATATGTATTGCTCATAAAAGTGAAAGACTTTGAAAGAGTTCAGATTGATGGATGCAATAAAATGAAATATTCCTTTATCTCACACTGTTTAAATAAAAATTACCCATTCCTCCTGGCAGACTCAGATGATATTCTAGGAAGAAGCATATATTTTTTCTGTAACAGGTCTCCCAAAAAAATAATGACATGAAGGATTTACTGTCAAGCCTCTCGGGTTCCTTCACAGGTTTCTTTCCCTCATGAAAAGCTCTGATGATGAAACTTTTACTCAAAATTATGTCGTATTAAATGTTCCTGTGTCTACTATGTAAAAATTGCAAAGGGCATCCAAGCTCTCCATTTTCAAGTAGAACTGGAAAAATAAATTCTATTGTCTGAAAGGCTATTGGGATAGATGTTGTAAGTTAAACACTAAAAGTGGCACTGTGTTGCTCAGCTATAAATGTCTTATTTAAAAAGGAAAAAAGGACTATTATGACTATAGAAATAACTGAAAAAAATAATAAAGTACATAATAGGCCTCACGATTCAGTACATGTCAAGCACTCCTATGAGATAAGGCAACAGCTGCTAATCTATGGTACATTCTGTGGCAGAAAAGCATCAGGAAAGAAGAGATCAATGTGAAATAGCAGTAGTCACTAGGATCTCAAAAAACAGATAAACTTTTCTGAGTTTGGGGGGGAATGACATTTATTCTCTGGAGATGGGAATTGGTCCTAGAAACAGTTTTAAAATCTATAGATCCTGCCAATAATGCAAAAAGAGCAAACTTTAGCTAGTCAGTCCCAGAAATTAAAAACATTCCGCTAATGAAACAGTCTCAGGGGAAGAAGAAAAAAATATATAAAATTCTAAAATTTGTGTTGAGTCTCAAAACATTTCTGCAACATTGAAAAGGTATAATATTTTAATTCTTCATCCTACAGGCTCTGCTACCTTTCTACATTCACATAGCTCTCTTGAAAAAGAAACTAGACATCATGCTCATGCATGATGACAGAATTCATTTTCAACATATTCAACAAAAGCATGCAAAAGTTAGTTATTTTACAGTATAAACCCTATCATAGGCTCCATGTGTTCACAATATTGCTATTGTTCTGAAGGTAGGGTTTGTATGGATTTGTATGTGAGGTTTTTATGGATTTTTTGAGGCCTCATTCAGTGCCTTACACATAAGAAACTATCTTTTCTATTTAGTCAAAATATCATATGTATTGTAATTACAGCTGAAATATGATTAACATTGTGTTTTTGCCTGGTGCAGTCAAGATATCAGCTGCAAATTAGCAGAGTAAGGTATCCAGTAAAGCTTTTTCTCTCTTTTTCATGCTATTTTAAATATGTGTGTATACACATACACACACATATACACACACCACCCCACAAGTCTTTATAAATTACAATAAAGAGACAGAACTCAGTTACATGGAAGAGAACATTCAACATTGCTCAGGGATATAGAAAAACCATATTATGTTGCTACCCTAATAGCTAGTATGGCTTTGAACACCATAATACAAAACACATAGGTCCATTCCCACAGTGACCAATGAGAACCAATTTTCTACAGCCAGAACAAATTATCATCTTCAAGGATGACAGCATCTGTCTCAGTGATGAATAAACATATCTTCACCTTTGGCTTAAGAGAAGATTCATCTGAGCAAGGGAGCAGAAACAGGGGTATTATAGCAAAGATACCCCTTGTGAGAAGCCACCTGTTAGCTATTTATCTTTGTATGGCCGATGAGCCTTTACCCAATATACAGCTGTTCCTTCTTTCTTCCTTATTAGCTACACCTGCCTCTAGCATATGAGGGTGACTGTTAAATACCTTTCTTGGTATTGAAAGCTTTATATCTGTTCTTACCTTGTTCTCACAGGTTGTAGTTTAGATGCTGACAATTTATCTCCATGAAGGATTTTTTTTTTTTTTTAAAAAAAGAGAGAGACAAGTCTCTTTTTTATTTTCACAAAATTAAATGCATAAGACCTTCCTTGCTTTTTAACAAAATATTACAAATCTAGTTAATTCAGCTGTTTTCTCCTATGCATCTATGAACTCCTATTTTTTTTTAATGAAATTAAAAAAGAAGGGCTGAAATTTCCCAAAGGAAACATCTCTTCCTAAGCATATGTCACAAGATTCTTCCTCTTTACATAAGACTGAGCTAAACATTTAGTGGCCAATTAAGTCATTTTTTCCCTTCAGAAGCCAGCACTGTTTTAGGAAGCACAAAGGCAGATGGAAGATATTGTCTACCCACCCATAGGTAGTCATGTACTGCATTCATTAAATCTTCACACTTGCTCCCTTCTTCCCCTTCTTCCTAAATGTTCTTAAGTCCATGCTCTTCCGCACTGAACACTCATTACCATTTAGTAAATTTTCTTATGGCAGTACCCAAAGGTATAAAAATGAAACTCCCATTTCTAGGTATTATAAAAGTATATAGTGAGAGACTGCAAGCTAAACAGATGAAGGATGGGGGTCTGAGAATGGGCAGTGCTGGGAAGAGACCACAGGTATCCCAGATTGCCACTCAGTGTCCTTTTTGTTGTCCCAGCTCGTAAATGATTGGTTCACAGCTTTTGTAAAGCCACAGAAGCATACTTGTAAAAAGTACCTCTTAGACTCAGCTTCCTAATTTTGTGAAACAGTCACAATTCCACTTTGCTCAGCTCCCAGCACCATCTCCTGACTGTACCAGCAAACATATAGTATCTGATGTTCCAGCCACATAGTGGTTGCCTAGTTTGCTGAGTGAGCACCAAGACAGCTTGATCTGCAAAAGCAGGCCCTGAAAAGCTTTGTTCAGCTTGATCTGCAAAAGCAGGCCCTGAAAGTAGTTGAGGTTTGCTAGGTACACACCTTTGTATTATATTCATGAGCAATAATGTAATTGCAAAAGCGAAGCAACTGGAGGCTGAACCCTCTGGGTCTTGCCTCCTTGCCCATTTTGGTGGGGCACAGAGTAGAACATGTCCCTGCGAAGCAGGAGCCGTGCCTACAGCTGCAGGTTGAGACTCCATCCTAGACAGATCTCAGTGCTACAAGACTGCATCCATCTCTTACTGACTTCATCCATCAAGCAGCGATTTCTGCGGTGCTCAGGAAAAGCAGGGAATGATAATTGCAAACCATTCCAATAGATAAGCAGGCCAAATAAAGTAGTGTCTGGTAATTCATCTACCCCACTTCTTGGAATTAAAAGGGCTTTCTTGTAGATTGAAAATAAATTAATCATGAATCTATAAACCAGAGAACACTGGTAAACTGAAAGAGAATAACGAGTACATGACAGGAAGCAGAACATATCATATGCAAGGATGTATTTGCTCATTAAGCACTACACATAAATATGCAGCCTTCTATTCTGAAGGATGTGAAAGATGGGCTGTAGGTGGAAAACAGTAGAGAGCAACAAACAAACATTTGTTCTTACACACCCACCCACATTCTTTCTTGTAAAAATAGATGCATTCAGACAGACAGACAAATATATCCAGAATGGAGGAGGGGGAACATGCTGACTTTATTGACAAAGATTTAAATAAGGAATGTTTGGCCCTTAGAGAGATGAAGGAGTTCAGCAACAATTCAATTATTTAATATCATTTATATTCATTTTTTTCTCCAAAAATGATTATTAGGGGGATAGAGTCTTTCTAAAAAAATATGAGTGAGATTTCTTTTATAGAAGAAGTTAACATTCTGTATTCATGATACACTCACTGATCTTCATCAAAGACAGGAACCTTCTTTTCTTCCTTAAATGGAATAGTAAAACTTGTATAGAGGACACTGATAATTTCCCTAAATTAAGATTTTCTTTTTTTCCTTTTTCTTTTTTTTTTTTTTTTCAAAGCTCCTATTTATTTTGCCCCCTCCCCACCCCACTCTGCTGCCTGCCTTCCCACTGTCTCCTAGGTGCACCATAGTACAAGTCCTGGGGCAGCTTGTGCTCCTTGGCTACACACCAATATTGATTTAATAGGTTTTATGATGAACCCTATAGGTTCTTTCCTATCATCTCCTGTACATTGATTCTTAGTATTGAGTCTGCTACAACATGCTTTTACATACTGATTTCTAAATGATTCCATATGGAGAGACTGAGGCTTCTACAGCAAGTGCCTCCTTATTCCCAAGAAAAGCTATTCTGCTTCTTTGTATGCCAGCGTGGAGGGCTGCATTCCTGGCTATCTGTAATCTGAGGCTGGTGTCATTTTAAAATCTGATGTAAGACTGAGTGATAATCAGCTAATGAGGTACCTCCTCTAGGGTCTTTGCACAATCTCTCCAGAGCCACAGCAGTGTAATAGGTTTTCGAAGGTGGTTATGAAATCATTTGCTGTTCCACCCTGCTCTTCCTCGTACAAATGAAAATCTCGCTGTGCTGTAGCATAAAAATGCCTATCAAAATATGATCCCCTTTTTGAAGAGCTGTGCAGTTTCTGGAAAATAAAATGGCCCTGCTGAATTATATGGGGTAAAGCTTGTTTTCCTTCTCACTGCTAATTTAAAAGACTTATAGACTCTCAGGACTTTGTTTTCTTGGAATTACCATCTCTCCCAGTGCTAGAGTTCAAAATGTGATGGCAGCGTTATTTAGAAAAGGCATGTAAGATGTGTAAGATGTAGCTATTTTCTAGAGTTTCAATATACCTCTGTGTCACTTTTCTAAAAGTAGGTTGTTTTAGTACAAAATATATTTTTTAAGACAGAAAATTGTTAATGACATGGTAAACCTAAAAACAGTGTCAGTTTTTCTTACTCTCTTCCTCTTTCAAATTCTGATGAGTTGGAGACTGATCTTAGCCTGTCTCTTTAATTTCCATCCAACATTTAGACTTCTTCCTGATGTGATCTCCTCTAGCCTTTAGCAAATTTACCTTTGAGGAGCTTCTTGTTTGTTTGTTTGTGGGGGGGAAGGGTGTGAGGGTTGGATGTTTTTAAAAGCATGTGAAGACTATAGTCCACCACTGTAATAAGCATCTTATACTCTGCTAACATTCTTGTCTTGTCTTTAACATTCTCCATACATAACAGTATTCCATGTTAGCCAAAGGTACATCTCCATCTCACTTCTATTTAGAAAAGGAAAGGGAAAACACAAATAACAGAGTATCTCCCTTGATCTCTGAACTCTTTTAACCACATACATAGTGACTGCACTCACTGGACCAACTAGACTATATTAAAAGCTATGGAATTGTTATGAAGCTATTGAAAAATAATCTTAGAAGTTTTTTGTTTTTTTTTTTTTTTTCAAATGTAATGGTTAAGAGTTTTCTTTCAATCTCACAGAGCCAAGACATAATCTAAGAGGCAATGGGGATTGTTTTCAGCACATGGATGTTAGTCTTCTGTGTTTAATTATGTTGAAATTGGCATTTTATCGTTTTCAAGGTACATTCAATACTTCATATCCATAATGTTTTAGGTACATTACACCACAGAGAAATTGAACATTTAAGAGAACAATCGGGCAGTTTTTATCTAAAATTTTTCTTTCATTGTTTTGAGACAGTAAAAACAATTTAACTCATCTCAGTAGAGAAATACCCTTCCAGTGATCATAATATAAAGCAGCGCTGGCACCATTCTTCCTGAAAATGTTTTTTCATGACCATCAGGAACATAAAGTGATCATATTTTAATGGCTACCAGTATTTGACAAGTGCTGTTCAACTTGCTCATCAATGACTTGGATGAGAGGTCAGAGTACACCCTCAGCAAGTTTGCAGATGACATCAAACTGGATGGAGTGGCCGACACTCAAGGACTGTGCTGCCATTTAGAGGGACCTGGACAGGTTAGAGAGTTGGGCAGAGAGGAACCTCATGAGATTCAACAAGGGCAATTGCAGGGTCCTGCACCTGGCCAGGAATAACCCCAGGTAGCAGTACAAATTAGGGGTTGACCTGCTGGAAAGCAGCTCTGTGGAGAGGGATTTGGGAGTCCTGGTTGGTGACAAGTTAACCATGAGGCAGCAATGTGCCCTTGAGGCCAAGAAGGCCAATGAGATCCTGGTTGCATCAGGAGGAGCGTTGCCAGCAGGTCGAGGGAAGTGATCCTCCCTGTGTCCTCAGCCCTGGTGAGGCCATACATGGAGTATTGGGGGCAGTTCTGGGCTCCCCAGTACAAGAGGGACATTGAGCATAGTCCAGTGTAGAGCAACCAAGATGATTAAGGGACTCGAACATCTATCATATGAAGAAAGGCGAAAGTGAGCTGTGCCTGTTTAGCCTGGAGAAGGGAAGACTGAGGGGGGATCTGATCAATAAATACATGAGGGGAGAATGTAGGGAGGATGGGGTCAAACTCTTCTTGGTGGTGGTCAGTGACAGAACGAGGGGTAATGGGTATAAATTAAAACACAGTTCCATCTCCAGATGAGGAAGAACTTTTTTACTGTTAGGGTGACAGAGCCCTGGAACAGGCTGCCCAGAGAAGTTGTAGAGTCTCCTTTTCTGAAGATCTTCCAAAATTGCCTGGATGCCACCCTGTGGCCTGCGCTCTAGAAGTCCCTACTTGAGCAGGGTGGTTGGACTAGACGATCTCTAGAGGTCCCTTCCAACCTCAACTCTTCTGTGATCACTCAGATTCGACCTCCACCTGTTAAAGAGCATAAGGTTTTTTTAAAAAAGCAAAACCAGCAGTACTCTAAGCAAAATCCACCTTGATAGGTTATAAGGAATCTTCATCTTTCACATCTGTGATCTGCAGTGGTTAACTCATGGCTTAGCTATCTTCTGCAGAGAAGATCAAATAAAATCAGGGCTATGGAGAAGAGACTCACACTTGCTGCTAATATTTTCTTTCTCTTCATGTAGATGAATAGGTTACAAGCATATATTTAGGCCTCTATAGCCACATGTTCTAAGAATAAGCAAATGTTAAAAAGACAAGTTCTACATATCCAAGTTTCTTCCATTGTTTTATGATTGCCTGCTTTAGAAAATGATAAAGAAAATTATCATTTTTCATAATTATTCTTATATTCATATTATTTCTTCATAATTATTGAAGAAAACACAGCCCTTATTTTAACATTCTTCAGTTGTCATTAAGCTCTACTCATTCACTTACCATCTACCTTTAGAAACTAATTCAGGTGAAAGAATGAGGAAACAAACTCACACACGCATAATGCTTCAAGTGTATCAACAGCAGCCATGGTTATAAGAATAAAGGTGGTGGATGGTGCATTCAGAGGTAACATAGGTCTAAGACACCTTGGAAGGTTCCTCTAACATATTTCACAAAAAGGCTGGCCCTCCCATAAAATGCTGCACCCAGGCCTCAGGCTTCTGGTACTGAGGGACCAGGTCACCTGTGAGCAAATCTTATTGCCCTTCCAATCTTGCTTGTTACTGGAGCCAGGTGGCTGGAAATACTGACAAGGTTCTTTCAGATTTAGTGTGGATTTTTTTCCCAGTGCTTGGGAAATTTTGTTCTGAATATAGTTTAAAAATCCCTTCTAGTTTCTACTTTTAACTATGTATATTTATTCTCACAATTTTCTAGATTATACACACCAGAAGATTTAAAAGATCATATTGCTTATGGTTTGATTTAATTAGTATTTGGGGAATTGGGTCTGGCAGGTTGCATGACTGCTTGCAGAGTGGAAATTCTCAATTAGCAGTATGCTAATGAATGCACACAGGCCATGTTTTCTCATTTTCACCTTTTACCCTTTGCCCAATTTCAGAGGATAAAACAGGTCTTTTATAATTTTGTTAGAACAGAATTAATAGCTTGAGTTCACCCATTCAACTTAAGGTTACTACTGGTGCCTCACAAAACAGCAATAAGTATGAACCAATTAAATGTTTTCATTTCTAGCAGTTCATATGTTTTAAGTGTTTGAAATGTTGTTTTTTTAATGGATCATTGCTTTTCCACATTTTAGTAGATTCATTTTTGCTGTTTCACCCTACAAGGTTCATCATTCTCTACAAAGCTAATGGATTTTACTTGCAATCAAAATTTGAGTTTTCAACTAATTGTCAAATTAAAATACACCTTTCTGCTAGTCATCCTGTGTATAGAAAAGAAGAAATGTCATAACTAGAAATCTGTTTTTTATTCTTTTTCTCTTTCTTTTTATTTCCTACATAATATTTTTAAAGCACCAATATAATATTGAATGGAAACCCTAAGGGAAAAAAAGGCAAGAGGGATTTCAAAAACTTTTGCAAGTGATTCTGGCTGGCTTAAATGATAAAACTCTTCTAAATTCAATGGTGACTGCTTGGTCATTAGGAGATAGTTTATATCTTGGGTAAAAGAACATATTCAGCAATAAATAGCTACAGGAATGTCATATAACTGAATGGTAGGCAGATTCTCAAGGTTTCTCAGTAAAATGAAAATTCTGTTAGGGGAGCCAGAGGGTTTTTTTTCTTCTTCTTTTTTTTATAAATCTGGAATCTATTATTACTACAGAGTCTTATTCTCAGAGTCTTATTCTGTGATCATGCTGCTAGGGTCATACACAGTGCAAACATTATTTCCACTTAAGCTACACAAAGCACACAAATATATTGGAATCTCAGAATGAAGATTCCTTCCTTTTCTCCTCCTGGATGTGGAAGATAGCTTGGCAATACAAGTGAAAAGATTACAAATTATTTTAGTCTCTATTCTGAGATATCAGAGCTTTTAAAAGACTTTAAAATTGGACTGAGGACAAATTATTCTTAAGTACTTGGTGTATCAAGCTCAATTTCTGCCCATCTCAGTAGCTAATTGTTATCCAAGACTATAACTATAAAATTAATTGGAAAAACGAAAAATGAGATTTTTTTTTTTTTAAAGACATCCTTTTTCGGGTGACTAGAATGTTTATGTTTTTGCACAACAAATATTTTCTTTGATGAGCAATGAGGAAAGGAGCTGATAAACAAATTTTCTTCTTTGCTTCATTTTCCAAACAAGTTTCTCAGACATGTTTCCTGCTGTTTTAAAATAATGTAGAACATCATACTAAATAATTACTAGTGAAAAGGTATTAGCTGTTTCTGAAACTACAACATAAAATAGTGCAGGTTTTGTTTTGTTCTGTTTTGTTTTGTTTTACTGTAAATAAACATTATAGAGAAACTTAGGCAGAAAAAAAGAAATCTGGACAGAAATTGATGGGAAAGTTGGATTACTGAGAAGGTTCAAATCAGATCATATTTTACAATTTTGTAGTTACCTTCTAGAATTGTTTTACATGTCCATTAATAAAGAGATACCAAAAAGACAGAAACAGTTAGAAGAAGATTAAAATATAAAATCATACCCATGCTCATCTTTGTTAATATTATGGTACAAAACTTTGGCTCTAGAAATAGCATGGATTATTGATTCACCTTAAGACTCATTTAGCTCTTCCCACCTTTCCATTTGAAAATTCTACACTATGCATAGTTCAAGTTCATTATATTTCATTATATTCATTATATTTTTCAGAGGAGGAAAATAAAATAGCTGCTATTCACATCTGCGATTACAGGCCATAGTCGGGTTCCACCTGAGAGTCACAGACAAAGAAGAAATATTCAAGTTAGAGATTTATCTACATCTGTCCACATATAAAATAATTCTCAGAACAAAATAAATACTGTCAGAGAGTAGAAACGAAGTAGCAAATGGAGCAGCCTGGAGGAAAAAAATGTACAGACTGACTCAAGTGTTTTCAAAATCGAGTGTTTGAGGTTAAGCACTCAAGACTGCTATTTAGATGACGGGAGATGAGTATTTCAGATAAGAAATACTCTGAGGGCTTGTGGACTGGTGGCGTAACTCTTGAGTACCTGAGCTCTACAAATGCAGGGCAACCTGAAACCAGAACTCTCCAAGCCCTGAGCTCTGAAGGATAAACTGAATCCTATAAATTGATAGGATTCCATTTCATTCTTCACCACATCTTCCATGCTGCCATCCTGGGCTATTGCTTCCAGGTGAAGGCAGAATCTCTGTATATTCTTTAGACTTCTGAATTTTTACAGGAATATCTAAGCTGGAGGCTCCACTTCACTTCTAGACCCATAATCTAGTCTTCAGGCAGCAGATTCACTTATTTTTCTACTGAATGAGATTCTGCTTGCATTACTAGCTGTACTGTCTTTTTCAAACAAAATACCATTTCAGTCTTGGCAGTTAGCAAGGACCTTAAATTTTCTTAGTCTTACTTAATAGTATTGTGGTCATATTAGCTGCAGTGATTACTCTCAGTCCATCCTTGCAAACTTCAGGAGCTCCTGTTATAACAGGAAGAACACAAGACTGGGGAATCAGAGGCAGCCTTATAATTGGGATTTGGGAGTTTTGACTTAGAGTCTCTTTCAGTCTACTAGAATATTCTGTTTTTCATCAGACATCCATCAGAATGGAAGAGAAGAAGTTTTGTACTAGAAGTGCTGACATGTTTGCTAAAGACTGCTTGCTCTATGCCCTGTGCCACTGATGTCAACCCAGATCCACTGAAGTCAGTGGCAAAAACCTCCTGATTGCAGCAAGACCCACGAGAAGAGCCAGTACAAGAGTGAGGGTAGTATGGCCCACCTGAATATGTTCATGGTTTTCTGTGAAGTACTGTATCCTAACTTGCCGTCAGAAACCACTAACTACATCTTTCATGACGATTGAAGAATGAAGAGAAACCTGAATTCTATTACTGAACAGACCTTTTAAAGCTTTCCTTGTTAACAAAGCAGGGACATTTTAAAAACCTCCATCTCTGCTGACATTTGATTTTAATTTATGAGTAACTGAACTTGCATCCAGTTGTCTGAAATCTGTTAATCATATCTGAGTTTCATTTTCTGCCACTTTTCTTTAATGATCTTGGAAACTCACAAAGTTTATAAGAATTCTTGTTTCCCTGACATAGTATAAAAAACATCTCCAAATGACATAGCATAAAGGAGACAATTTTGCATTTAGACTAACATAAAATTAAATAAAAATAAATAAATAAAATTAAAATTGAAATAAATATTCAGAATCAGTATTTGTCTTCTTCGCTCCCATTTAATTACCAAAGTTAGGTTTAATGTGTGGCTTCACTGTTCCAGTAAGTTCTGTTCTAGATTTTACACCATCAGTGTGTCCTGACAACTTTTCTTTGAAACCTAGGTTATGAACATTTAGCCTCTAATTGCCAATTCCTTGTTGATTTCAATGAATAATTTTCCATTTAGAATCTCACTGATCCATGTGAATACTTGCTTACCAGAGGGAGTAAGAGGAGTCATACACTAATAATTTTTAAAGTGATTCATAGGTTAAAGAGCAGAGAACACATTCAGATACCCTGATGCTCATAGAATAGTTCATAACACTTCCACTGAGACTTAGCTCTGTAGTGAGAGGATGTTTGACTTGAGTATGATGCTAGGACATGGCTCTTGGCATGCTCGTATCTTCCAAAATGCCACCATCCCTGTGTTAATGTAAAGGGATATGGGAGCAAACAAAGCACTCCAACATAGAAAGTGCGTCTTTACCCTAAGCTATCAATCCATCCAGGGCAATAGAGAACCAAGAGGTTGCCCACAGCAGGTTTTCCAGTCTTCCCAAGGAGACACAGAGCTTTTCTGTATTGCACTGAGGTGAGGAGAACAACTCTAAGGAATGAAATTTTCTGAAAAAAAAGGAATGACTGAGGAAGAAATTTGATGAGACAAGTTCTTCACTACAGTATTTGAGTAGATCCCTGGCTAAATAGCATGATTTAGAGGAAGTACCTCAGCATATCACCTCATTATTTTTTTCGTCTTTTTAAAGGAAATTTAAAATACATTTTTCCTACAACTCTGATTTTGCAAGTGTGCACTACCTCCCCTCCCCTTCATCTTCATTCTTCCAATTTATTTCTAATATTCTATTTTTATTTCCAAGTTTTTTTCTAATGATAGCTTCCAATTTTTTCCATTTTCACTGTCATTTAAGAATGGGACATAGAAGAAGAGCAAGCCAAGATAGAAACACTGCATGTGAGAACAGAAAATTAACAAAAGGGCATTTTGAGCATTGGTCTGGCTTCAGAGCCTTTGCCAGAGGTCCAGAAAGAAAAAGAAATTACAAATGAAAGATCCATGTCAGTGACCAGCCCATAAGTGCAAAGCTCAGCCTATAACTTCACAGTAGCTGTCTACTGATTTAATACTCCTGCAGCTTGATCTCCTCAATGTTATGTATCATGTACTGAGATTTTAGCTTAGCACTGCAACAAAACATTTTCCTTAGTCTTTTTAATGAGGTACAGTATGTCCCTTCTTTGCTGACTCCCATAAGGATGAACAAAGGGAAATTCACACATCAGCTCAGGAAAGTACCAGGCACAAGTGGAGCAGTCACAAGAAATCAACCTCAAAGCTTCCACAGATATGGAGAAAGATTAACAACATCAGGCAGGCTAATGTATTTGAAGTACCACTTAGTAGCAACCCATAACCATAATTGAACATAGTGAAAGAGATTTTTGCAGGAAGCATTTCACCCATTTCCTAGCTTGGGGTCTTAGTGAAGAACACAAAGGAGGTTATGAAAATCACTATGCAGGAGAAAGCAATTCCTACATAGAAGGAATAAAATACCCACAGAACCTCCTCTCCTCTTTTACATGAAATGACTCGTATTAATGCAATTGCATTTTGTTGAAGTACTTTGTAAGTGCAGTGGAACATTTTAAGAGGGAACATTCAGGCTGATAAAAAAATCAAATAAAAATATCCTAATGGAATGATGTGTTTGTCCATTTTGAACTAGCCTCTCAGGAGCATAATAGATGTGTGTAGAGCACTCTTGAAACTGCAGCCAATGGATAGGGCATGACTGAACCGACACCAAAGATATCCATATACCCAGGATGAATTAATGAATAGCAATGTAAATCAATGGAATAAAACCATTTTAAGAAAGAGATAATCAATGCTAGAGTTTTGAAGGAAATTGCTCAGAATTTTGGGTTTTGTGTGAAAGGAGAGTTGAATCCGCACACAGTAATCTAAATGTTTTGTCACAGCAAGGTACTCATAATTCAGAACAATACTTGCAGAGAAGAACTTGGTGAACTTGGAACAGTGAACTTGGAAACTTCTCACAGAAAAACAATGCAAATCAGTATCATTGTATTTTAATTCCTTAAATATTAAAGTTTAAAACATTCCAGATAGGAGAGCATATCTGCATGGTACAGTATAAACTACAAAATAGATACTCCTGTTGACCAAGACCCATCTAGTGCATAGCCCTTACATCCTCTTGATGTAAAATTAAATGCAAATTTCACCATGTGCTTAATTGTTCCAAAGAAAATGGTGAAATCACCATATGAACTTTAAATAGGACTGGTGAATATAGTTATTTTATCTGACTTTATACTTCCACTTTTTAAAAAGTCCCCTGTGAATGGTCTGCATTCTTTCTACTGCTAATAAAAGAAATTATCATTATGTCTGCCTCAGATTTCTGCATGCCTACAGCCTAATAAGGACCGTGTTGTTCAAACCTATTTAAAAATTAGGCAAGTCATGCTGATAATGTCAGTCATAACTTCACAATGGATTCTGGACCAGGAAGACACTGCTGCTTGTGCTCTGGTGGAAGCTGAAAATACTGCATCCCCTCTCATCTGCCTTGTTTCATTTCATGCCCTTAAAGCCATACGAAATGTGAACATAATGAATGGTGGTGCCTTTTTAAAGCAAAAAAGTGGTCGTACCCAACCGTGTGTAGCTTGTGGGGAAGCAGTTGTGGCAGCAGATGGTGTTCTCTTCATAATCCAGGCTGCGAAAACTGCAGTGAAGTAGTATGAGTATTGTGTAAAGACTGTAAATGTCACAGCCTGTTACTGCTTGGGCACCTGTACAGAGCAGACAACAGTTTTGGACAAAAAAAAAAAAAAAAAAACATCCTAAGAAGCTACTCTTCTGAACTGGAAAGCATCTCCTGGAAACTAGTGAAGCTTCTTTAGGTCACTTGCCTTGAGCTGACACTGGGCAACAGAACACCCAGGAAAAGTTAAACTGCCCATCACATCCCATTGAATGTCAAAGAAGTGTCTCTTAAACAAGACAAAAAGAAATAAATAACATAGCAAAGAGTGCCTCCAGCTCAGGACTGACCACCATGCAAATGACGCTGCTCTGTGATGCAGAACTGAACTGGGAATTTGCCATGTGGCTATCTGCTTTCTCTGGCATTTTGCAGAAAGTGGACAGAAATAGATGGAGGTCTAACTATTATTATTTATTTATTCATGATGCAATCAAACTCTGCAGAGATGAAAGCTCAGAAAATATTTTGGCTATAAAATTCAAGGGACTAATCATTTATAACTCTAAAGATCCCAAAGAGCTTGTAACACAAACTTGGGAAACTAAATTGATTGTAGTAAAAGAAATAAAGTGTAAGTGTAAAATTAATTTAATGTGATTTGTACTCCCAAATGATATAGATTCCAAAGCTTATAGGCTTTTCTCAAATATTTTTTGTCTTTCAGTTGAATACAGTAGGAATGGAAGACTGCATGGAAGAGAAAAGAGGAGAAGAGGGCTAAATTCTGGGTTGATTTTAATGGCATAAGTTTGTCAAAGTCACTGAAACCAGAAAGATAACCATGAAGAGAAAGACAGAGCTTGAATTTTCTTCAGTGTTGATTTTGGGCTTCATTTTTCAGCAACAATAATAATTTCCAATAGTGCTCTTGCTTTTCTCATTTATTTTTAAACATTCTTTGTTTAAATTTTCATGTTGCTGAAGAGGTAGTACCTTTTCAGGAAAAGAGTTCATTTTAGGATATTTGAAGGAAAGTGATTAGTGAATGAGCCCTGCTTGCAGACTAGGCAGCTTGGGTAGAGGGCAGCTTCCTCCTCTGCATTTTGGGGCAGTGTAACACAGAGATCAAGCATTGATTAATTAATGACTATGCAGAGCCGTGATAATATAATTAAAGAAATCTAATGGCAGAGAGGATTTGAATTGTGCTGAAACATTTATTTGTACTGCATTTTCAGCCACTAGATGCCAGTCTGTGCTGTGGGGCCATCTGGCAGCATCCCTGGTAAACAAGAGGGACAACATCAGGTTTCAAGATGTGTGGAAATTTGTTCTTTGGTCCTAGATATACAAAACAATATATATATATATAGCTATACCTATAGATATACTCTCTATACATTCTCTTGTACTTTGCTATATAATGATGTCTTCAGACTAACTGAATTAAATTTTTAAAGTTAAATTTGACTGGGTGCTTCTTGATTTTTGAATATTCAGTTCTGCAGCTTTCGTGTCCTATTACTGTGGAAGAATAAAGTGGGGAGAGGTATAAAATGTATAAATATAGCATGCTTGCTGAGCATAGAATTACTAAGTCAATACAATTATTTCTAAGCTAAGCATCTAAAAAAGATATGTAGGAATACTCAAAGTTAAATCAACACTGTATTGATATATAAAAGTGCTGATAGTGCAGAGGGAATACAAACCATTTAACAGACTAATTGTTATCAAGAAAAATACTAACAGCTCCTCATTATCACAACTACAACACATTTATTAGAAGGAACTCTACCTTCTCATTAGAATGGTGAAACTTATTAACATTCAATTAGAACAAAAACAATTGTGAGTGTCTTCTACTCTACTACTTCTGTGTGTAGTTTTCCAGCATCTGACTGCTGTTTCCAAGGAGAAAACTCAGTTTGTACCAGGTCCTGTTCTTCTATCTCCCCAAAATACAATGGCAGAAAACAAAGAAAAAATATACACCAAAACCCGGTTCATAATCCACCCTTCACCGAATGGACTTTCTGTCAACAGAGCCTCTACATGATGCTTTAGACTGTCTTTTAGAAAATCTTGAGATAGATCATGCTCCAAGATTAAGTTTGGGTTTCGTTTCAGTCTCATCCGAACAGTGTGGTGTTTTCTGATCATTCTTTGTGTCTTCATTGTCCAATCTTCAGCATCAACTTGCTGCTTGGAGATCTTACTTTTCTAATGAACAATCCCCCTGACTCTTATAACCAAATCATCCTCTTTCAGTGTCTAGGTGCAAGTGTTAATGAGGATCCAAGTTTCACAAATATACTCTCAAAATATCTGCATATTTCAGATTCAGGTAGAGTATCCTTGACCCTAATGGTGTTGATTGCTTGTGGGCAGTTTTTGGTATATTAGAAGCCCTGAACACCAGCCTATAAAGACAGAGTAACAAATATAAATCTAGATTAGGAAATAAAACATTATTTCCTGAAATTCTTTCCTGGAAAAAGAAGGGGTATTAATTTTATGAGTACCAACAGTGATTTTCATAGACTCCACATTTTTTTTTTCCTTTGCCTTCCCTAGAAATTCAGAAGCCAAGAACTACTCTGATCCCCTTTCTTTCCCTACACCATATTCAGAAATAAAAGTTCTACAAGGCAAATGTAATCCTTCCTGCCTTCAGTGTTGCCAGGAAGAGGTTCTGTATACTATAGCTCAGTAACAACTGTGAGTTACTTTCCTGCAGGAACTACTATCAGATGTAAGACAGAAAAGTTACTTTGGAAAGACACTTAAATTCCATCCATGTTCTTTCAGCTTTGTTATAAGCGACTGGTTAAAAAAGCCACTTTTGAGATCTCATATATGACTAAATAGGAAGTTATATTTTCTTTTCTCTCCACTGCCCTTGTAAACAAGAGGATGTTGTGACAACAAAGAGAACATATTTCAGAGACGCTGCTGTCTGTGCTGACTGACACTTGTGGAGCTTAGCACTACCTATTGTAAACAGTCTAACTGATTTCACTTCTTTTATATAATTACGGCTTTAGTACACTCAGTAGTACTCCAAAAATCCATTATTCAAATTCTGCCTGTTCCTTGGGCTCAGGAAGTATATGCAAACAACTATACTCTTTCATGATGTCTGGTTTTGACTTTGGATTCTTTAGTCAACAATCCCCAATTGCCCAATTAATTTTCTCATTTATTCTCTTACAATTCAATTTGAAGTAAATGGACATAAGAAACTAGGTTACAGAAATCAAACTTCTGCCCACTGCACAAGGCCAACTTGCATCTAAACCAGAAGCATGCGAAGGAAATGCACAGCATATAGATGAAAAAAGAGCTGCTAAAAATACTAAGATACTCATTAGTCAGTATAGTATAGCACTTACACCTTACCTATTTATAGATCACTTAAGATTAACGACACATGCAAAACCACACTGAAGTTTTTTTCATCATGGCGATGACATGCTCCTGTCTAGTTATCCTGACAGACAGAATAATTGAGCTACCTTGAATGTATAGTTCGATAAAACCACAAATATTCAGACTACCCATACTCTTTTGCTTCCATGGGACTCTCATCTATTATTTCTGGTTCAGATTTCACAGCTGGTCATCCAACTTTCCAGTTTAGATGCCAAGTGTGAGGAGGTCACTGGATATTCAATGTCTTGAACATCAGCAAGAGACCTTCAAGTTGTTGGCAGAGAAATTATTCCAGTACAGTGGAGCTGGATTCCAACAAATTCAGCATCATATGAAAAGTGAATACTGCATGACAATTGATCATTATTTTTATATGATGATGATTCCTGAACAAGACCATTTTTTTCCAAAGCCCTTGACTAAAGGAACAGGAAGACAAAATGTAAAGCTGCATTACTAAGGCTCAGTTCCCGTTAGCCTCTACTAAAGCTGCAAAATGAGTCTCCAAGGAGCTATCTAGGGTGCTAAACTTCTTCATCAAATCTGAGTACCTACAGCCCCCTGCAGAACAGGGTAAAGCTACTGCAGTGAATTATACTCCTTCACTAAAAAGAATATGAGCATTTGAAAAGCCTTGTCACACAGCACAAGCATGCTTTGCTTATGTTCTACCTCAGCTCCTAGTTTTCAGTACACCCCAGAACCTTCACAGAAGGACTGGTTAAATGAGCTCTATCCAAGCTTTTCATGAATTGCAGAAGGACTATGAACAACTGACATCACCCTCAGTTGAATTAATCAAGGCTACATTTGAAGAAAAAAATGCCATAAAACATAATGTAGTTCAAGAAACTCGATACATCCAGACTGGATATACTTATAGCCATAGCCACTTATCATGTAGTCCCAGACTTGTTATAATTTGGATTCAGATTAGGACAAGAAGAGCTGCAGATGAAAGATCCCATAAAGTTGATACATAAATGCATTTCTCTTGATACTTCTGCAAGCTTCAGTACTTCAGTCTTGACTGAAAAAGGTAACAGGCAAAGGTCTTCTATAATTCACAATAAGAAAAAAATCATACTCTTCCTTTCATTTCTGATCAGGTCTTTCCCTACAAGAATGTAGCCTTCCTTTAGCAGGGGTCCAAGGCCCAGGTGTTTCTGATACTGCAAGCTATGCTACCACTGCTGACAAGGTCACAGACTAGATGTGAGTGGGTGATGAGAACGTGCATCTGTCTAAAGCTGAGCCCCAGAAACAGAGGGTTGATGCCTGCGAGCATCTACAGCCATAGAACAGCCTGTCCTACTAAATATATATGCCTGAAAATCACCAAATCTTTTGATAGACTAGGAACATTCATGTATTCCTGACTGATGTTATAGATATTATTAAGCAGCTTTCACAGAATTTTATCAGATTTCTTTACATAGGAAATTCTGGCTCACCCTAAAACATAATGAAGCAGTCATTATTAATGTCCTAATTTTTCTCAGCAGTAATACCCTGATGTAATATAACTGGACATGAAACTTTCAACATTTCTACAACTCCAGGGAGCATTTTAACTTCTCATTTGTAAATGTCTGATCAGAATAGCTAGTACATCAGCTGCATTAGAAGTTTTCTTTCTTCTTTAAAACATAATAATCTAACCTGCATCTGGGATGTGCCAAGTCACTGACTTTAAAATGAGTCACATTCATCTAAAACCCAATATAATCCAGATTCAGACACAGAAAAGGAAATGAAACCATGGATAGACGATCTCCACATCTATCAATACATCAAAAATATTTTGGCTCTTTCATAAAAAGTTCATCTCTCTCTCTCTCTCTTTCTCCCTCTTCTGGTTATTTATTTATTTATAACCTCTTCCAGGACAGAGACCTAGAGGAGTTGAAAGCTCTATAATGAACAGGAAGGTTTACCATAAAGCTGTACTGACCAATCTGAGCTCTACAAAGAGGAAGGCAATACTTTGTGCCACCTCCAATCAGCGCTCCCAGAACAAAGACCATCTGAAATATTGAAAGTTTCTGCTACAGGAAGAAGAAAAACATATTCAGCTTAATCTGTTTCATGCACAAAAAAAATGCAGTCCTGGAGAAGGACTGACAGACAAAAGTCTATGACATAAGACCTGGTAATTTTTTTTATGAAACCTGATTGGAAGACACTCGAAAGTTGGAGTAGCAGAACTATATGTACAAGATTCATTCTACCAAATGTTACCACCCCGGAAACTGTATGAGGCCTGCAGAGCTCAGAGGTATTAACAAAAAGGAGAAATAGAGAATAGTCATTTTATTAACAGATACCACTATGCAAACATAGGAAACAAACTTCTCAAATGGGAAGATGAGACTTTCACACAGAAAGTTGCCAGAATAAACTTTAATTATAAGGAGACCACAGTTGCACTGATTAAGGCAAAATTCAATAATGGTAGCAATATCCATGTTAGGTATGCCAAGAAGTACATATATTAACTATCGTTTGCATTTCTACTTTAGAAAGTTTTATTTTTATTTATTTCAGTTAAGCATAATTAAGAAATAGAAATTAGCTACTAACCATCAACTTAAATAAATGTAGAAGAAAAAAAAAGGGAAAGAGAAAATAGTGTAAATAAGTTCTGTAATTTCTAATAAAATTTTTAATTTATCTTTGCACTTTAATCACTGCTTTGATTACTCTAGTAGTTCTTGCATTAGCCTAGTATCCAAGATTTTAATGTAAAAACTTCCAGCTCATCAGTAAACATGCAAACACATTTATGATTAATTTAATTTATTAAGAGTTTACAAAAAACAAACAAACAAAAAAACACAATAAATTCCTTAGAACCTGTACAAAATACACGTGCTTTTTTACTATTGTTTCAATTTTCTTCTGCTCCAAGCTAATAAAACTGATTCAAAAGTTATAACCGCTACCTAATATTGTAAAAGCAGCAAAATAGGAGTCTGCGCAGCAGCCTTCACTTTAGTTAAAAGTATTTTTAATGACTTCATCCTTCATGGTTGCCCAAAGCACCCTCTGAAATAAACCTTTAACTCTTACATCGTTTCTGTCTTAAAGGTAATGATCCATATGTGAAGACATCTGCAATGCCTGAAAAGATTGATCATTAATTAGGGAGAAGACAGGACACTTTCTGATTGCTGATACGAGAAGAAAAACCTTTCAAAAAGTCAATGAAGAAAGGAAATTTGTCCTTTATTTTACATGGCATGATTTTTATTTCTTGCACATGCTGGGGAGCAGAATTCTTATGCTGTGAGAGAGCAAGACACCAGAGAAGACAGAATCCAAGGGAATGGCATTCTGTGAAAAAGACTAAGACAACAGCATATGCTGTTTGTGTAGAAACCTCTTACTGACCTACCCAGAAAGTCTGAAGTAAGACCTAAAAGCAGAGCAGAGACTGTAGGCTTAACCTGTTCTTCACGTCAGCCTAACTGACCCTAGCTTAAAAATTACAAGGTTGGATACCTCTTCATTTTCCTCTGGAACTGGAAGGACCCTTGGCATCTCCTTGAGTCTTGAACACCCATTTTTAGTCACCTTCAATTGCACCTTTATGTGCCACCATCTGGTGTCTGACACACCATTCTGCAGGGACTGCACTATAGTGCCTTGAAGTATTAATGCTGGTATCTTCAGCTGAGTGTTTGTTGTTGTTTTTGTTTTGCTTAAATTTCTGTCAGTTAATGTTTTCTTCATAGTGTCCATCTTCAGATTTTTCCCCTTTTAAAGAAAAGCAGCTGAAAGTGTTCTGTTATGTAAGGAGCAAAATACTCTCACAGAATAGAGAAAATAATTTACACAGAGACTTGTGAAGAATGATTCATGCTAGGCTGAGATAAGAGGAATGAATCACCACCCTGCTGATCTCTCTCCATTGATCATAAGAGAAATGAGACAGCTAGTTCAGAACAGATGTCTGACTTACAGACTCCTGAAGTTGAAAGACTAACCCCTGTTAAGCTTGGGAGAAGGGTTTTTAAGGACTGAAGTTCTACATTTTTGGAGATGTCTCCAGCCAAGAAGTGTTCATTATGGACCAGGTTTAGTGCTGATTAGACTCCTTCCCTTGTTTTTTTTTTTTATTCTAAAGACTTTCTTGCCTCTGATAATGTATTCACCAAGCAGGGCTGTATTTTCCAGGAAAGTTGCACTTTTTATAGACTTGCAAATATGTTCTTCCATCCTTTAAAGCAATTGCATACATAAATATCACTGACTTTTACATGCTTTGTGCTCTACTGCTCTGTTTCTATGAGTCTGTGGATCACATTTCCTAACTGATATGGAAACAAGCAAATTAAAACAATGAAAATAAGATTTATATATAAGACATACAAATTAACCAATAACACCATCTTCTCTCCTACTGTGAGAGAAATCTCACCCTGTGAAGTACCATCATGCACAATGGATTTGGTACACAGGCATAGGAGTAAAAGGAACAGACTGAACATAAGTCATCTTGAATTACCATGACAGTGAGTCTGAATTAATAAAATTTGTTTTTCTATCACTTCTTAAAAAAAAAAAAAAAAGCTACTTCACATCATGTCAGTTTGTACCACAGATAACAGGTGCTCTGGTCTGTCTGTATGCACTTCCAGGAGGTCAGACAGTCCAAGACTGTTTCTCAGTTGAAACAAACACTGGAAACTATAGTTTCTTCTTATTTCATTTCTATTATATTGGCAAACTATATATATGTCATTATATACAGTGTCTTACTGTTTCACTGGCAGTGACCCAATTCAGAATTCGGTGGTTCTCATGTGCCACTGAAGACATTGCAGGGAAGGGATGCATAAAAGTTTATGAAAACTTCCTTCTAGTATTACAGGAAATAAGTACTCACAAGTATTTCCAGGGGACCAGTACTCTAAATTTGCAGTGAACACAACCTCTCTGCAAGTCCTAATTTCTAGATATCTATTGAAATGGAAGATATGGCCTTCATAAAACTCTGATTTTTCTCAAAAATAACATGCTTAGCTGAGGAACTTGGTCCTGTGCATTTGTCTGTTTTCCAGGTAAGCTTACATCTAAAAGCATAGCAAACACTAAATGAGTAATTAGATGTATTCTGGCAGTTTCTGGAGTGAAAGTCTTCAGCAGATGGAGACATTATCTGAACACTTCTACCATATCCAAGTCAGAATTATGATTGATGGGCATGGACATGACCTGTAGAAGTTAGACAGAACACTTAACAAAAACAAAAACAAAAACAAAACCCCCCAAAATAAAAAGAAGCATCAAGAGAAATCCTCAAGGGGCTCTGTCTCCTCCTGACGTTCTTGTTAACTCCTATACCTAGATGGTCACTACTAGATTCTTCAGAAATTAAGTGGTCTCCTGAATGTGGTGTTAAGCTCCAAACAACATGGCATAACAGTTTGGCAAATTCTGATTTTTACAAGGAAAATATGCTTCCTTTTACTTGAAACATTTATGGATCTTAGCCCAGCCCCTAGTGACAGATGTTGATGACACAGAAACTGCAGCTGACAGAAATTCTCATCATAAAAATAATACTGTGACTAAGATATTCATCCTGCCTATACTTATTTGTAGCCCTAGCTTATAACAGACAAACATTTTGGTGTTTTTAGCATCAAGGCCCAAATTTAACTGAGGGTTTTTTTGTTTTCAACAGCACAGTCTGTTTGGCATTTTCCTGCATGTGTTACTATGGACAACTAAAGCTGAGCTATTACTTACAGGGACAGGAGATAAGAAGTCGTTGATTTTCAGTCTAGAGATTGCAAGCCTGGAAACCTTAATAGAAGCAGGACTGTAATCCTGAAAACAGATTCAAAAGCAGAGAAACTGGGAGGTTACTAAAACAAGCCTTGAAATCTCCCTTGAAAGAAATGTGCCAAGGCTCACTAGGTATTTACACCTCCAAACACCTGCTTTGGAGGAAGACATCATATTTATCATTACACTTCTGTAGAAACAAGCTCTAGAAGGTAAGTATTCCTGACTCTCATCCTTCTCAGTTCTTGTATTTCAAATAAAGGTACCTTTAATACACACTGCTTGGAAACAGGGTTGATCTCAACAGGGTGATTCATCGCACACGTCCAAAGAAGGAGACATCTGTAGTTTACACTCCTTTTGCTCAGTGAAGGGAAATAGCATAAGGCACAGTCCATCTGACCTCTTTCAGGTGGATACCTCAGATCTGGAGGAGGGAGACTCAGAAGGTCATTCCCCCTGGCTGTAACATACATGTTCAAGCTTAGTTACCTAAGGTTCAGTGAGATGAACCCCACTCAGAGTCACTGATTTGAAGAAGTGTATGTTATCTAATGTCCTGAACAGAATTAGAAGCCACAACTTCTCTCTCACGGACTTGCCTGGCCAGTGGGGTAAGATAATTTAGTTCTGACACTTTTAACCTCTAGATTTGGGTCTTGGAACTTCTGCCCATGGAGGGTGCACACACAACATGCTCCATATGAACAATTATCACCTCCAGCCAGACAGCATCTCTTCATCTGCCTGCATGGTTTTCATGCTCTCTACCTCCTCCAAGAAGCACCATCCTCCTCCTCCTCTTCCTCCTCCTCTCCCACGAGTTGTGACTCCCCTTTTTGTGTCTCACAGATGCCCTCCTTCCTCCTGTAGCATGACCCACAGCACAATCTTTTTGGTATAGCTAAGAGGGCATTTATGGATGAAGACTTTAAGTTCATTTTAATGCACATCATGTACTCAGAAAAAAAAAGGGAAAAGAAAAAAGAGAAAAAAAAATATTTCGTTTCAATTGCAAACAGACATCTGTCCTCCTAAGGCTGGACTATCAAAGACAGACAGACAAACATGAGGCTACAAGTATCTTATCCTTTCTGGGTGCAACAATGTCTTCAAAATTCTTGCTCCACAGACACCCTTTGCTTTTGGCAGATCCTTTGCTAAAGCTTTTTATTAATCTGTGAGAAAAGCCCCGCTAGCATTTTTATAAAATATTGAGATTTTCTTATTCTTCCCCCTTTCCACTAAAGAAGATAAAGTTGCCTAACTGTGCGCATTTCACATAATATTTTTCTTTTCCGAGGCTCATCAGCAGGAGCAATGAGGTCCAATTTCCTCCTCATCCCCAGCAACTGAACCATAAATTGGCAAGCTCACCAAATGAGGGAACATAAGTGTAATTGCACTTAATTGACAGGGCATCACACACAGCCAACTACAAGTTCAAGGGCAGAAACATTAACGGCAGCAGCGTGTATATATAGTGGCAGTCATTTTTGATCAGGAATAGGATGCAGAGTTGTTTTAATTGCCACACTTAATGTTATACATGCCGTGCTACATTTAACCTGTTTGAAAGCCTGTGTGCAGGTTGCAAAGGACTGGAACATTAATAAATTGCTGCTGCATGCAGTTCCGATTGAAGAGACAATATGATTCTCAGCTCAGGCTGCACTTTACAAATACTTCTCATTTATTTAGCACAGGAAACAATGCTTCCTTTATTAATGTTTCTAATGCTTTGCAAAGGTTATGCAATTATTTTTTTTCAAGGTGAGTCACCTCCTGCCCTGTTTTTTTTTTTTCATGTTTTCTGTTAATTGCAGAGGAAATAGAGTAGGTGGCAGTTTGCATAACCTTTCAGATACATGCCTATCTCGACCAAGTCCTCCTCACAGCCTAGGGATCACACATTTTGTTGATTTATCTCTAATGAGTGGCTGTCATTGACTGTACCTTTAATGTTCCTATCCTAATGGCAGGCAATTAAGGACAATATTTTTTAAGAGAGTCCACCGAATAGTTGGATTATAGCTTAAAAGAGGACTGCTTTTCAGCCAGTGATTGCAAAACACCTAAACTGGGAGGAAAAAAATAATAGAAAACACAAATGACCAAAGCGATCTGGGAAATTCTGGCCTCAAACATAGCTGTAGAATTTGATTCTGTTTTTATGAATTTTTCTATAACGATACATCTGTGTAAATGCTGCTCAATATAGGTACGTTTCAAACACATAGATAAGCCTTATGGTCCTAATTCTGGACCTAAATTGCTTATTACCAAAACACACAGTCTGTGCTTATAGGAGGGCCAGGTTCGATAGAAAACCATGAGATTTTTAACATTCACGGCAAGAAGGTGCCCATGAAATTATGATTATGTGTTTATTCACTCTACCATTTTCTGAAGGGATAAAATCTTTGGTCCCACTCCTTGTATAACTGGTTCCACTTTCACGCACACACCACCTAATCTGAGAAGTCATTTAGTACAGAAATGTTCAAGTCACAGCTTCAAATTCTACTCTCTTCCCTTTATGCTAGCTATTATCTAACATGCCTTTATGAGAATTAACAGGGGCCAATTAGCAGGAATTTCAGATAAGCCTTTATGTGTTTGACTGTATGGCAAAGAAATTAAATGACTGATGTTTTATCTTAAAGTTATAAAACCAAAATAGCTAACAGGTATAATAAAAGCACAGACCTATCCTCACAAGGACTGGCACATTTAGAATGTGATTGTAATTAATGTTTAAATGGTTGGAAGTTAAGGCAAAGAATTTAGATAGCAGTGTGCTGGTACCGCAGCAGTCTTTTCATCACATCTGTCTGATAGATCTGCTGTGAATACAAAACAATACTGATTAGAGGTACATAAATGAAAATAATAATAATATTAAACTGTTGTAAGATTTTCCTTTTCATTTTTAAATATACCAGTTTGAAAATGGTTTATTATTTAAGATCTACCTTTGTATAACTGCTTGAACTCAACAGGGATGCTTGCAAAATTGACATAAAGTGGTGACTACAAGGACCCTCACAAAAGCAGTCTAAAACCAAAAGACTGCATAGTGGCACCTTCACCATCTAAAAGTGCATTGCCACTGCTATACGTAGTGTGTTTACTCCTACACTCCTATATTTCACTACTTTATATTCATCACTTAACAACCTACACATGAAATGGAATATGCTTTTTTTGGCAGAGGCTACCCGAGTGGTCTTCACAGACCACAGGTTTTGGAACTGGTTCAAGAGGACAATTCTAATGGGTTGCTTTTCCACTCATTTACTGTTGTGCATCCTTGAGTTTACAGAGGACATCTTTTGTTCCTAGCAAATCCTATCAGTTTTGTCACTGGTTTCTTTATCTCACCTCAGGTATCCAGAAAGGGAAAAGGCAGAGTGGTATAAAAACATCTAGATCCATATTTCATGCTGTGGAGATCCATGTCATATTATCTTTATGGATAGTTTCACTTGGAAGATGGATTTTTAAATACATTGTTTAGCAAAAATGACTGCTACTGCAATGGTAAAACTTTACAAAAAGATAAAAAAAAAAGCAAAACAAACAGAAACATATCAAATAGAAAAATATCAAGAAAAGCACTGTAGCTGATTAGAGATCTGGAACAGCCTATGAGAAGAAAAAAAAAAAAAAAAAGTGTTAGAGTTGTGTTGAAAAGATAGAATTTTGCAACTTTTCAGATTCAGACACCCAAAAAGCTTTTTAAAGGTAAGGATCATGAAATCTTAGAAAGAGTTAGCTGAGCAGGCTATGAAATCCCTACCACTGAAGGTCTCAAAGAAGAGGCTAGACATCTCTCAAGAAGGTCACAAGTACTGCTGACCCTGCATTCATTGTCTTATGATCTCTTCTAAGTTATTTTATAAGATTTCATAGAGTACTGAATTTCTTTACATAACCACACACAGACACACACCACAAACACATGCATCTGAACAGCACAAAAATTAATAACTGCAATAAATGTACAAGAAGAACCAACATGACTTAAGAATTGATAAAAAAATAATTTCAAAGTAATTATTAGGTAGATGGAGTTTCTAAAAATGTAATCCTGAATGAAAAAAATAAATTATCTTTAGCAATGAAGTTGAAATTAATTTTTTTTTAGACAAAGTAAAGATAATAAAAAAATAACAACTTTGAGAAAATTAAGTAAACTGGAAAAAAAAAAAAAAAGAAAATAAAAAGAGAAACGAGAACGCATCATTCCTACTTCCACAGACTTGTGATGATGCTTGCTCACTTGCTTTCCTTCCAGAACCATGTGTTTACATGCACACTCCATGCTGGAAATTGTCTTTGTCCATCACTTATTTGCAAGTAATGTTCCCCACCATGAATAAGTACAGACCAAAGCCCTGCAAATGACCATCCTAGCATTTTAACATCTAAGACTTTCAAGTTCCAGTGCCCAGGAACTTTTTCTGATAAAGTTTAGTTTCCAGATATAATCATAGTCAGCAGTAGCAGTGGTCGTCTGAAGAAAGTAATTCCCAAATTGCTCTGGATTTAAGGTATTCTATAAGAAAAAATGCATGGCGTCAGGGTCCTGAGGGCACTTACCAACCCCACCAAGACTAGATAGCATAAGTACTGCTTGTTATCTCGTCCCATGTCCCAGGGAGTGCCATTACCAAACAGATCCTTTGATTTTATTTATAAACAAATCATATTGAAAGCTTTGGTTTGGGTCTCCTCTCCTGTAGGGCACACAGCTTCAGCACCATATGAGCATACATAATATTTCTGTATTCATATTTGGAGCAGAGAAGCCAGTGAAGATAAAGGCAAAGGAACAAGCCCTCTTAGCCTGTAACTCCACTGTCCTGCCCTTCACAACTGAAGCTACTGGGCCTCTCTCTTCAGCAGCATTAGTCTCACTGCCTTTCCAAAGCACCTGAAAGCATCATGCTTTACATTCAAGTAGTCAGAAGTCCAATTCCCAGGAAAACTGTCATACAGTCAGTGAATTCTTCCTATGCCTTGCAGGAACATAGAACTAGAAAGAAAAATTACAAGGGAAAAATTTCCATGGCAAGTAAAGCCGTGCTGCAGCGTCGAATGAGAACACAGGCTTTATTCTGATAAAGGTTCTTTGTGCTGCTCCTTTATTAAGAGGGACCATGCCAGTTTCTTTGTACACATGGCAGATCAGAGCAGGCTTTTATAATGCAAAGCCTTAGAGTATCTCCTGAACGTACCTGGTATTGCTCTGAATTTGCACTACCTACTGTTCCTCTTCATCTCAATCAAAGAGAATAGCTCTTAACAAAGATTAATGAAAATCATTATTAAGGTGATTATTTGCAGATATTCTGTTTTTCCTTTCAGTGTCTGAGGTATTCATAAAACTGTTTATGGGTGAATGCCATTTTCATTAAAGCGCCCCCATGCCATTTTTTTTTAGCTTAGAAAGCAGCCATTGAATTAAAGGTGCAAATGCTGGCATCCTGGGTACAATTGTTATTTCATTCCTCTGCTCCAAGGAAGGAGATAAAATCAACTAAAATATTTCTTAATTCCTGGCAGAAATAAGTCACAGGAACTCTCTGTAGTGTTTATTTAGACATATTTATTGAAAATAATAAAATATGCTAACATTTGACTGAAATAGCCCCTAGACTTGATACATGTTGTTTGTGTAATGTCTCACATCACAACACAGGGTCTGAGAGGTCCTTTAAACCAAATTTTCCCTGAGCATCAGTTTTCGTAGTTTCACTAGTGCAAGAGAGGGCTGCACACCAGTGATTTATACCAAAAGAAAGTTTGCCATTTCTTGAGCATTTACTCGCTCACTTGCCAGGTATTAAATTAAATGTGTCACTGTATACAAGTAGGACACTTTAAGTGCTAACAAAATATCTCCATTTTTGTTTTTTGTAATGTTAGTCTTACATAATTTTACACTATTACTGCGTATTACCTAGTGGCAGACAAATGATGATGGATATAATAAATTGCAATAACTATAAAAGATGGGACAACTGAGCAAGATTTGGGTTTATCTTTCTAGAGAAGCCATGAATTATCTGAGGGAATATGACAAGAAATTCACCAAAATATAAACTACAGAGCTAAGCAAGTCTATATATTCCTTTACAGCTTAAACCAAAGTCCATCAGAACTCAACAGCAGACTTTTTATTGACTTCAGGAGGTTCTGGATGCAGACCAAAAGGCAAAGTTAGGGTAAAACTATAACGTACAGTATAAAGTGGGATAAGGATTTAAATTGGATTACCAAACATGTCTACTCCTTTTCAATAAAAGCACTTGCCTGTCTGCAACTTAGATGTTATGCTATGTTTTGGCTCGGTGCTTTATCTTTTGTAGCTTAAACAGAACAAGATAAAAATTCTTTTTAAAGTAGCAAAATACTGGCCAAGTAAATACTGACTACATAAATTATGGAGCAGGAGCTCACTATGGCTCCTTGCAGCTGTGTAGTACTGTGAGAATGCCCCTGAGAAAAATTATGCTTTCCCTAAGCAAAGTGAGACTGCATTGTTTTATTGCGTAAGTGTGAACTAAACAATCAAGAATCACTGCATTTCTCATCAATGTGGGAAAAAAACAACTTATATCTCCATACCAGCCTTGCCATCTGCAACTTTCTTTTTATGTTCTTATATGTTCCACTGACATAACTCCATAAGATCTGTGAAAACTTCAAAGACTCTATTGCATATTCCTCAAGAAGTGGTCATCTAGAGTAGAAGGATCCAAGATTATTTTTTCCTGTATCAGTAACCAAGATAACCAAGATAACAGGGTGAAACCTGTGGAAGAAAAAAATATCCTCTACCTGTCCCACAAAAGAAATAGTAGAAATGCCATCTGGGTGTCAGCCAGACATTTTTCTCATGCACAGAACAAACACAGCACAGCCAGCTGTGGTATCAGCTCTCCTACCTCCCTCAGCACCAGAGATCCCAGAGCTGGTTGCCTGCTCAGTCTTCCCTCTCCCTGATATTTCCCCTACTGTGTTAGCAACTACCTGTAACAGCATGGATGAGATGGGGTTGCTTGTCCAGCATGAAGGATATAACTTGAACCATTCCCTAAGCCTCACTCAAAACAGCACATAAGAGCAGAGAGCAGAACAGTAATTTCAAATAAAAATCCCATACGAGCCAGCACAGCCTTTCCCTGGGGTCCAGAGGCCACCCACTCTTCAAAGCTTTTCAGGCAAAGCCTTTTTATTTAAGCTTTGCCAGACTACATGAACAGAGACAATCATCCCAGACAAACAACAGTAAACATCAGAAGAGAATTGTTATGAGATGCGCCACCAGCGAATCGAAGGAACTGAGAATGTGTGTGCACACATATAAAGAAACGATCTGAGCCCTTGAAGGGAGAGTACGCCGTACAAACATTTCTCTTGTTATTCAGTCTAAAGAAACTAGGCAACATGTATTCAGAAAGAGGCTTTGCCTTGTAAGGATCACAAAGAGGGTGATGTATAATAAGGTAGCATAAATCTATCCATCATTTAGTGTAAAGATTAGAAGGGAAAATAATTCAAAGACCCTCAGTGACTTACCATACATCTGTATGTTACAAGGAAGCACAATATTACAGTTCTGCAAGGTAGCATAGAGCAAGCTGAGAGAATCAAACTACAGAGCTGTGCAGAGGTACGTGACCCAAAGCACTATGTTAGCATAATACTATGTCCAAGCTCATTTCATGTGAGAGACTAAATTAGCTAACTATCTAATTCCAGAAATAGAACAATCTACCTTTCACTGCACCCATGAATCCTTAGGTTCTAATCCCATTTTTCAAGTCATTGGAAGATGTAGAAGCATTAGCCACTGACGTGGTTTTGAAAGTTTGTGCAGACCTTTAAGGAAATCATACTGGGCTCCTTGAGTGACCATGTACTAAAGTAACATGTAGGAGGTAAGGGAGAGACAGTTTAGCCTGTCTAGGTAGCACCTCTAGGTAGACAGAGGTAAAATATCCTCTATTTGAGAGGGTATGTTGAGATCCAGTCCCCATGAGAACAGGCTCTGGGGCCAAAGAATTTGACTTTTTTAAGAATTTTGAATTACTGCAAAAGAAATGAGTGTTCCTACTCCAAACAGCAGCCAAAAGGAATTAAAGTACACAAGATATATTTAAACTATACTATTAGAGATTTCCTTTAGAAATTTTGTGGGGTTTTTTGTGTTTTGGGTTTTTTTTTTTCTTTGTTTTTTTTATACACTCAAAATTTATATAAACAAGTTCTATGCTCTTAAAATTAAAAAAAAAAAAAAGAAGAAAAAAAAAAAAGAAAGAAAGCCAGTAGTGGTGGGGGAGATATAAACATTAGTGCTGTAGATCCCAACAATAAACAACTTGTTTTGCTGCATGAATATCTTCTCACATCCATGGGGATAGATGTGTCATTTTCTGAACACCACTCACAGGCTTGGTGAAGGGTCTTTCCTCCTGGTTCAAGATAGCAAAGGAGTGTATCTTTTTGGTAACTTTCACTTAGTCTTAGTACTTATAGTCTACATATTAGACTATACTACTCTCTAGTCTAGTATTTTTACTACATCTAATAGCCTCTGCTGCTCTCAGTTGGGCAGATTTATTTGTTTCTTTCAAGATACTATTTGTAATTTTTCAGGAGTTTTTGGTGACAATTTCCTTGTTGGAGCTGTGTGTGGTGTCCATGACACCTTGTTTATCAGATCTCCTTCCCTGGGTCGGGTCCAGCTCTTTACTCTCAGTCTGTGCAGCTCCTCAGTAAACAAGAGAAACTATGGCCAAGACTGAAAGAAGCAGATACTTAGCATTAGACTTCTTAATCCTTATTTAGCTTTGTTGAAATGCTTGAATCAACCTCCAGGAAGCCTGTCAAGAACTTGACATTCTTGACTAGCCGATCTTTTATTTATATGCCAAAATAGATAACTATGAATGTTTTAATCATTTATTTGTTGTTTGCATATTGTTATTTTGCTAAGCAGGTGAATATATGCATGTAGTTTGAGCTGTTTCTCAGTTTTTACCTCTTTAAATATACACTTCTATAGTAAAAAGGGAGAGCAAAGAAACAGATATGAGGAAGCTGCTGTGTATCACCAGAAACATGAGGATGAAACTCTCCTTCTATTTTGGGGTGGGCTGGTTAGATTTTTTTCTTTCTTATGATAATACTTTAGAAATCATTAAGTGTTTTTTGAGTGAGTTCTGAAGACTCTGCAAATTGAACATTAAAGTAACTGTGAGGAAACTATCTCATATGAGAAAGAGCAAATCTCCGCTCTGCCAGCAGTGATAACATAAATACGTTCAGATACACCATGCCCTATCAAACCTCTAATCACCACCCCAAAATTCAAAAATTTTGAATTATTTAAATTATCAAATTCAACATTCAATCAGCTGGAAAAAAAAAAAGCTGTTCAAAGGGTTTCAACTTAAAACATATTTTGAAATGTTGCAGACACACGAAACATAAGTCTAACTTGCTTCCATTGGAAAGGTAAAAAAGGTTAGAAGGTCAGTTAATGGAGGGTGAGGGGAAAGTAGATTTGAAAAAGGTTTCAAAACCTGTAACGAATTTCTCAGACCTGTAGAACTTTTGCTCTTGAGTTATCATTAGAGTGTAACTTCTGATTCAAAATCTTAGCTGACACTTAATGTGATAGCATTTTCTATACACAAAATGAAACATTTACTCTAAAAAACGTATTTTCAGTGAAAAGCATAAATAAGGGTTGCAAAAGGAGACTCTGTGAATGCATACCTGTGTATGCTGCAGTAATTCTGAAAGGAAAATTGTTCTTGCCTTTCTCACAAAGATGGAGTCTACTGACAAGTTAAAGAATCACAGACAAGTTAGTTCAAAATATCTGAAAGAAAACAATCTTTTAATTAAGGGCAAGTAGTGGATCCTTGAATGTGTGACATTAGGTATATAATACAATATCAGCATTCACAAAACAAATAGCAAATTTAGCTTAGATATTATGCTTTTTCATAAAGTCTTTAGAAAGATATCATGCTCCAGGTTTGATCCATACTATTGTTAGTGTGCAAGATACTTTCATGTCTGAACATGCTACTTCTGAATTATAGCATTCAGCCTTCTTATTATCAAAATATCTCCTGGTCAATCACAATAAGAATCAAAGCAATCCTATTATGTCAGGTACTGTGCAAACACAGCACAATGCACAGTCACTATGACAAAATGTTCAGCCAGGGAATAGAGGGAAAAATAACCACCTAACCAGGGAGAGAAATACAAAGCCCAGCATATTACTTGAGAATTGCAACAGGAATTAGGATGTTGTTGTTTTTTTTTTTCTAGCTTTGTTTTTCTGGGCTGTCTAAATGGAAGGAGAAGAAAGTGTAGCAAATGGTTGAGAATAAAGCAAGCACAGATACATAGAATAAAGCTGAATGAAGAGGATGTATGATAGAAATTTGGCAAGTGCCCAACTGGAAAGAGAATTGTCCACAGTCCTGGGTTCCTCAGTACAAAAGGGATGAGGAACTTTTAGAGAGAGTCCAGCCTAAAGTGATAAAGATGGTTAAAGGATTGGAACATCTGTCTTATGAGGAAAGACTAAATGAGCTAGACCTATTTAGCCTGGAGAAGTGAAGACTGAGAGGGGATCTTATCAATATGTATAAATACCTGAGGGGAGAATGTAAAGAAGATGGGGCCAAACTCAGTGGTGGACAGTGACAGAGAAAGTGTTAGTGGGTACAAACTAAAACACAGGAAGTTACATCTCTATGTGAGGAAGAATATCTTTACTGTAAGGTTGACCGAGCCCTGGACCAGGCTGCCCAGAAAGGTTGTAGAGTCTTCTTCTTTGGACATTTTCAAAACCCACCTGGATGTGACCCTGAGCCACATGCTCTAGGATCACACATGCCTCCTGCTTATGCAGGAGGGAGTTGTTGGACTAGATGATCTCTAGAGGTCCCTTCCAACCTCAACCATTCTATGAGCTGATAGGAAATACCATTGTGTTGCTCATCACTGCTTCTACAGCTGCTCCTCGTCTTTGCAACTACTACTAGTAGTAATAATAATAGTAGTTGTTGTAATAGTAGTGATAGTAGTAGCAGGAACCTATTAATATCACAAGTGTCAACTATTCTTGGAAAGAATAAATACGTGTAATAGTTTGTTTCCCCCTTAGATTTGATACCATGTTATGGACTACTTGCATTCATGCAAAACCCTCATCTCAGCACTGAGGAATGGTGCATAGCAAGGCAGCTCACAAAAGGCACTGTGATTTTTTCCTTCTGTCAACAGTCCCATCATGCTCTATATGGGAGACTGGTACATCATGCAGCTCTGACTCAGACAGGAAAGATCAAAAAGCCTATGATAGAAATACTGTGTTTGTAATGCTGAGTTGCTGCAGATAATTTGGAAATTATGCCTGTTGTCCTGCTGAATGCCAACAACAATCTAGGTAAGACCTGCCAATGGAAGACTGTTTTCCTAAACTGACAGCCACGCTAGCTACTCTCAGATGTTTTTCATCTTACTGGAAGAAACCCCAGAACTTGATATTGGAAAATGAGACTGGACTGGACTTTGACATACTTCTATCGCCAAAAGAATAGGACAGTTGTAATTTATTCCAGATCTCAAAATAACTCTGAGAACTAGACTACCAATAGGAGAAAGCAAGAAGAGAAAGCAAAAATGATTTGCTACATTAAGGTAAAATATTAAAAAACGATAGTTGTGTTTGAAAACAGAAAAAAAATCATGATGTCCTCCTACTCCTGGGAATACTCCACAGAGTTTTTGTTAATTTAGAAAACTCTCTAAATTGTTCACAACTTTACAAGCAGAGTTATTTTCTGTAGTTGAGATGCTGAACTCTGCTTCTGTCAAATGCATTGATGGAGGAGCTAGATTGCTGGTTATTCATTTGGAATTTGCTTCTCAGTCCTTTGGCGTCTCCCTCTCGTGTAATACGCAAATGTGATACTTGAGATAGACAGGCATCTTTAACACTTCTCCCATGAAAATATTGACTAGCGTTTCTTAGCAGGTAAAGATGTTTATGCAATGCTGATGTCCCTTTCCGAATCCTGCTGCACTTGGCCTATGGGACATTCATTAAAAGTGCTAGGAGACATTTTGAAATCAAACAAAAAAAAAGGAAGTACTTATATATTTCTGGAATTTGTTGCTGCAAGAGGTGGTAAGGGTAGACACTATCTGCAGGTTCCTAAAGGAACTAGATAAATTTATGGCCAGCAGTCCATAAACAGATACTTCAGGAGATGGAAAGTGCCTAAGTGCACTACCTACCAATTACTGTCATTACAAAGAACATATGAGGAAAATGGACTCTATCTCCCATGTCCCATGTCTCTTTTGGACAGCTTACCAGGAAAAATCGACCCACCAGCTAAGCATTTTCCCTGCCTTATGAGTAGGTGGATGTTTTCTAATGAGGAAAGCACATCCTACAAACACTCATGATGTTTAATATGACTCTAAACACTTTGCTTTATCACTGAATGAAGGACTGGTTTGAATTTTACTACATAGCACTTTGTAGCATAAGTGTTGGAGATCATATTTTTTTACAAGCATAGAAAGAACAGCAATGAAAGAATCTCCTAATTACTTTGTGAAAAAGACTAGACTGTGGAGGTCTGCTTCAAGGGCAGTAGAACAGGACATCTTGTTAGTAGATAACCAACATCAAGGACAGCAGTGCAGATTTCTATCAGCACACAAAGTAAAAGTAACTGTACGGTTGCTACGTGACCAAGAAATTGATTGGATAGTTCTAACATAAGTCTTCAGATTATTGTTTTATTTAGTAACTGTGTTTCACATACTTGTAGACTAAGGTACTGTATCTGGTACAGTACAGTATATCTGAGACTTGTGCTCAATAAAATGTCTTCAGTGCATTACACTGGAGTCTGTTCCTTTGTAAGTTGTAACAGCTAGACAACTTGCCAGCTGTGAAAAATTGGAGACATCTGGGGAGATTGATATCTAAGCCTGGCTTGCAGTAGGACACTGTAATAGTTGCAATATTCAATAAATTTGCCCCAGGTTTCAGGAGAGCCTACCAAGTAAGGGGTAAGACAACTCATAACAGGTTACTGGAATGATAGACTGAAAAAAATAAGGACACAATGTACTGCAGAGGTCTAAAAGCAGTTAATTGTGCATTCAGATAAATTCCAGAGGAACAGAAGCACTTTACCTTGTAAAACGAGAGAAACTTTCAGATAACACGCTTCAGGAGAAACAGAAATTTAAACTTGATGCAAAATTCTGCTGCTGGGAGTTTCATTTTAATCAGTCATTTTCTCCTTGTTGTTTTTATTTGCACAGTAGTTCTGAACAAATTGAAAAGCAACTTTTTTTTTCCTTTGGTGCAGGTGGTTTGCTACCACTTGCATTGTAAAGGAGAATTCAATTTTGTGGCAATATATTCAAGAGCACATAGATAAGGTGCTTGTAGGAAGGGAGACATGAAACAGGCACAATGAAAGTACTTAGAATATGTATAAAAAGCAATATTGTGTTTTACATATCACAATCAGACATTTCCCTCCACTCTTCATTCTTTAGGATGAGATCAAGTAGTGAGTTTTGCTGATGCTAATTTCATCACTACATTGTTTTGGAAAGATGAATTATCCATACTTTTCTGCCTGGATAAGCAGGACTAGACACCTTTTGGAGAGAGATAACATAAGCCGTGAGCTCTTCTGAGCCTTGGCAGCTTTCTGAATTTAATCTCAATTTATTGCCCAAACTCTGTCTCTCTAATAGCCAGACTAAACCCAGATTTAGATAAAAAGTGTAGTGGTTTGGTCCAGATCTCTGTTTCAGGGAAGATACTGTGCTCTGAGGTGGAAATATGAGCCACAACTCGGAGATGAAGGTTTAAACTCTGGAGCCTCCACTAGGTAGAAGATCATGTGTGCTCATGAGATAGTGGTAACTGAGTTTCTTTTGTTGTTGTTTGCTGTGAATCTGCTATCAGCTACTTTGACTTGAAGTCTGAGTTTCTGTATTGGTAAAGAGAGCAAAAAATAATTTCCTATGAACCTTTTATGAATCCTCCGGATTTGATGTACCTTTCACTCAGTTCTCACTTTATTTTGACTGAAAATTGCACCCTCTTTATTCTGCATCCTAAAATTGATTACTTTTACTATCCTTTCCTGGGCCTTTTCTAGGACTTTTATGCCTTCCTTGAAAGAGGAACTAGAACTGCAGATACACCACCACTTTACAAACCAACATAATGACACTTTCTGTGTTAAATCTACTTCTTTCCTAACAATTAACACTCAGTTTTCATTACATTTTTTACCAAAAATGAGCACTGAGTTCAGTAAAACTATATATTATAACCCTGAGATCTCATTTGTGTTTAATAGTTAGCTCAGAGCCTATCATTTTAAATGTGAAATTTGGCTTTTTTTCCCCCATGTGTGTCATTTTACCTTTATCTACCTTGAAATTCATCTGCCACTTAACCATCCAGTCTTTCAGTCTCGTTTTAATTGTCTAGAATTGTCTTCCACAATTCTCTACTGCTGCTTCTCACTTTTAACTCAGAAACTTTGTTCAGACTTCGTACCCATGGTAAACCCATGCTGCTCTTATGTCCGTGGAATAAAATAACTGCAAACTTTGATCAGGTGGAGATTAATAATGGAATTTGATATTACAGGTTTTTCCCATTTCTAAATATTTGCGTGCCTGCCTATAACTGCATGCAATCTGTGAACACTGGAAAATTGCATGTGCATGTTCCATGGGGGAAAAAAAGAAAGAAAGAAATAGTAAGAGGGAGTGAAAGAGAAATGGATTAGATGACCTCTAGAGGTCCCTTCCAACTTCAATGATTCTATGATTCTATGACACTTTAGTGCTAATCACCTGATTTAGTACTTCCCTAAATATGCCTGTTTTTTCAGGAGTGGCTGAGTATGGAGGGTCTGGGTTAGGATCTAAATCCCTGCTAATGTTCCGCAGCTATTTCCTCTTTGCTCCTGAAATTCTTCCTAGGAGTTATAAAAAAAAATGGAATACGACTGGTTTAAAGAGGGATCTTAAATCCATTAATTGCCATTTAAACAGATGGGAACTAGAAAATGTTTTAATAGACTCTTCCCATTGCCCCTCTTCTTTCAGGTCTTCCACACTTGCTGATGCCTTAGTGACATTACAGTTACTCTTTACTGTGCCCTGAGACACTCTGTAATCAAGCTACATGCAAGCAAACAAACAAGAAAACAAAGAAAGTCCTGACAACATGTCATTCATGGTTTGAAAAATGCAGTCAAACTCTATGTAAAGCTTTACCACTTAGGATGCAAACATTTGGCTTCAAAAGTTCGAAATGTGTTATTCTGTAAATCTTCTCATTAATTGCATTTTTCTTTTATTCAAAGCCAGGCTACCATCAATTTATTTTACTCAATTGCATCAGCTTCGTAGTGTTATTTTTTAGTTTTACTTTCAATCTGGCTCTGACTGATAACATTTTCTGATCGATGAAAAGGGAGAGGTTGTTACCAAAAGTAATGGTATGTTATAAAGCTGTTCTACTCCAACAATTAAAGGCATTTTATTATGTAATAAAATCAGTGTTATTTTTTTCACTGAAGCCACACAGCATTAATTCAGGCACTAATTTGCCCATGATATATTATTGATGGGACAAAAAGCATTTATTACCAACAAGCTCAAAAATCACATATATTTTTTAATATATTAGTAACCAGAATCCTCAGCATGTTGCAATGTGATATTTTTAATTGAAACAAAATGTATGCATAGTTATTGATTATATTCAACTGTTGGAAGGTCCTTCCTGAGCTGAGTGATATGGAAAGACATTAACACAAAGAGAAGGTGGAAAGAGCTTTTTGCTTTATAGAATAGTGGAATACAGTAACACAGTAAGATTAAGAGTTTATTCTCCCGGCTTCTATCTAGTAAGAGAACTATATACAGTGGAGAGGTTATTGTTGGCACATTTGTTACTGTTTTCACGTGCATGTGAAAACATGTGAGGCCAGCAGAAGTCCACCAAATGAGGACAAATTAAGAGAAACTGAGAACTGGCTCTGTTCAGTTTGCAAAAGAGAGAGTTATATGTGTACATATATATATATATATATAATTTTGCTTATTTCTTGCTCAAAATCATATATATATATATATATATATTATATACCATTTATATACATATATAATGTAGGTTTCCTAACCCTAAATCTGCAAAACACGGTTAGTTCGTGGCTGAAATTCCCTAGAGAAATACAAGCTGTCACGGGCCACCTTTGAAATCAAACCAGATGGGACAAAAGAAGAGATTGATCATCAAAACAACACTGTAGTGGCTCACAAGGGTATGGTCAAAGACATCAATAAGGAATGCCTTTTCCATTTCCAGGAGGCTGTCCAGGGTTTGAGTGTATAATAGAAGTCAAGACACAGAGATTTATGGAATCCCCAAAAGGTATGAGTCCCATCTAAATCTCAGATTCAGAATGCAAGAAAATCTACTCTGTCTTCTGTGGTAAAAAGTCACTCCAGTTCCTCTTTAAGCTGTTAAAAATCAGAAATAAAGAACAATATTCCTTTTATCTCCAAAAACAATTAAATCATGGTGGTATGCAGTGATAATGTTGCTGAGTTTTGCATCATTCATACTACCTGATGGCAAACTATTTATTAATAATTGCCTGCTGTTTTGGAGTCCCCTGACAGAGGGCCACATGTGCCACAAAATCTCAGGAATACTGGAGGGAATGATTGGAGATGGTGCAATTCAAAATCACTACCAGTCATGCATTTGTACATTTTTTTTTTTCCATTTTTTCCCTCTTTTTTAGACTCTTACCTAAGAATGCTTTGAAATCAGCTAAGCTGTTAAAATATAATCCAGCAATAAGGCACAGAGATTGCCATTATGAGCAGAGTGTGAATTCTGTTCTCTTCTCCATTAAAAAAAAAAAAAAAGAAGAAGAAGAAGAAGAAGCAGTAGTCAAGTTTTATAAAGTAGCGTTCCAAGAGCATGGATTTGACAGAGGACAGAGACTTGAGGAACTGTTTCAAAGAAACATCAAAAGTGACAAAGAAGTCACTAAGGTATGTAGGGAGGAAATAGGAAAGGCTAAAGCTCAGATGGAACTCAATCTGGCCACCGCTGTAAAAGACAAAAAAAGTGTTTCTCCAAATACATTAACAAGAGAAGGAGGGTAAGGCTGAGGTACTTAATGCCTTCTTTGCTTCAGTCTTTAACAGCCAGATCAGTTATCCAGTTGGCCCATAGAACTGGAAGACACCTAGAGAGTGCACCTATAAACCACGCCACTGACCTGTTACTCCACTTGGACACTCACACGTCTATTGGGCCAGACTGGATCCACTCGAGGGTTCTGAGGGAGCTGGCAGAAGTGCTCACCAAGCCACTCTCCATCATCTATCAGCAGTCCTGGTCAACAGAGCAGGTCCCAGATGACTGAAGACTTGCCAGTGTGATGCCCATCTACAAGAAGGATCAGATGGAGGATCCAGGGATTAAAGGCCTGTCAGCCTGACCTCGATATCAGAGAAAGTTATGGAGTGTATCATCTTGAGGATGAACACACAAAATATGTGCAACAACCAGAGGATCGGGCCCAGCAAACATGGGTTCATGAAAGGCAGGTCCTGCTTCACCAATCTGATCTACTTCTATGATCAGCTGACCCACCCAGTAGGCAAGGGAAAGGCTGTGGATGTGGTCTACTTAGGCTTCACTAAGGCCTTTGGCACAGCCAACTGAACATGAGCCAGCGGTGTGCTCAGGTAGCCAAGAAGGCCAATGCAATCCAGGCTTGTATCAAGAACAGTGTAGCCAGCAGGATCAGGGAAGTGATCATTCCCCCTTAACTAGGCTCAGACTTTATGACGAGCAGCTGAGGGAGCTGGGATTATTTAGTCTGGAGAAAAAGAAAAGGAGAACTTTATCGCTCTCTACGGCTACCTGAAAGGAGGTTGTAGTGAGGCAAGGTTTTATCTGTTCCCCAGAATAACCACAGATAGGGCAAGAGGAAATGGCCTCAAGTTACTCCGGAGGAGGTTCAGGTTAAGAAGACTTTCTATGCAGAAAGAGTAGTGAAGCATTGGAACAGGCTGCCCAGGTGGAGTCACCGTCCCTGACACTGTTCAAGAACCATGTAGATGAGGCACTCAGGAACATGGTTTAGTAGGCACAGTGGTGATGGGTTTATGGTTGTACTTGATGGTCTGGAGGGTATTTTCCAACCATAAGAATTCTATGATCCTATGATTCTGGTAAAGCAGCAGAATATATGTATATATATATTATATATGTTGATGAAATGGATGAGCAATTATTCTTAGGAAAAGTTTTTAACCTCTAAATTTCACCCTGAGACTTTGTCAATAGCTCTGTTTTCCAGTAAGACAGTATTCAGCTTTTCCTTTATGCCAGCAACCTAACAGGACACATCGATGAGAATTATATTACATAAAATATAGCAAAGAACAGCAATTTCAAATGGAAGCATAATGCTTTCCTGCCTTCCCAGCACATTTTCTTATTATAATACAGGGCAATCATGGTTTTAGTACCAACTTTTGCAGCTAGATACTTATTTGGGATAAACTGGAGTAGTACATATGGGAGTATATAAATAGGATAAAATCCTGCAGAACACAATGAAGTAGCATACATGATAAACAGAAATTGAAAATAATTATTTGAAGATTAATTCAGTAATACAAACAGATCATGCTTGGTTGTTTATCAGTTACAAGAGGAACAGAGCTCATATGACAAGTTCAATATCACTGAGAAACTCAAACTTGAATACAACTTGTATTGCAAACCATTTCCAGAGTTCTACTTATGACTGCTAAGTACTTGTGATGCAACAAGAATTCACCAAAAGATGTACCTTTCTGTAATAAAGATAACTGTAATTGTGAATTATGCTGGTCCAGAAGGTAAAACAGAGAATGTCTCTAAAATAAGAAATATTATAGTCCTCCTCCCTCACTTTTTATCATTTCCTCACTTTTTAACAGTTCAGATATGTTTATGAACATAACTTATTTATATTTTTATATTTTTATATATTTTTATATTTTTTGTATTATTTCTCACTTGTTCTCAGTTGTCTTCAAAACCAGGAGGATCCACAGTAAATACTTTCTGCAGAAACTGAGAAATGTATTCACTGATTCGGCATCTAATAGTATGGTAAAGATAAAACCCATGCTGAATAAGAATATTCAAATCTGTGTTCCACACTGTTTGCCTCAAAACTTACTGCTGAAGAACCCCAGAGTGCTGGGGTTAGTTGTTAATTCAAAGGAATTCATTTTGAGTCGATTCAATCAGAAATGCTATCAGGGAGTAAGAAAGCTGATGGAAATTGCATCCACCTTCAGTAAGTAATTGACTGAACAACAAACATCTCAGCATAATCCACTTAAATCATAATTAAACCTCCTAGACACCAGTCCTTCTATTTTCGATGCTTTTTTTAACAGGCAACAAAATTATTCCTTTTTCTTTAATAAACCACCTACTTTAAAATATGATGGTGTGTAACATTCTTAGAAATAGCATCAGCTTATTATCTTCATCTTCCTGAAGGGAGAGGTATCCTTGAACTCCTTTGTCTTCTTTATTTTGATCTGTTAATATGCATGAAAATTGTGCCCTCACTGGTATTTTGTCTCCTTCACTATTATTTAGCTGAGGCTTTTCAAGTACTAAGAAATTCAGGCAAAGATTAAGACACTAATGTTATCTATGAGTAGATGTCTAATAGTAAACTCTGTTTCTAAGCTTACCTATCCTTGAGACCTATTTAGTCCAGGTAATCGGAGTTCGTGACATTACAGTCCGGGTAATGAAGAGTTTCAGGGGAAATTTAGCTCACTCTAATAAATACGTGTATTGGCTGGTCAACTGAATTACTTTATAGGATCCACAGGCATCAATGACAGCTTTATAACCTAAGACACATTAAGATATCTATGGGTAGACACTTAAATAAAGGTGTTTTTACCTAGTGTTGATTCTTTGTGATTTAATGTGAATTCATGCAGGCCATGAATTAAAAATTTGATAGTGTTTCCTCATTAACTCAAGGTGAGAAGGCTTTTATTTTATATTCAGGGTTTTAGTTAAAATCAGTTTAATTCCTATGCAGAGGGCCAAACACTTCAACAAGTTCACCATCAGTTTTCTAGAACTGTTTGTATACTGGAGACATCGGATTCAATAAGAAAGAAACATGGTGCTTCAAAGAGAACAGTAGGTGGTTTCAGAGGTCCGTAGGATTTTCACTCTGAGGACTCTGTAATAGGTGACAGAGAGGGTGGATTTAATTTCACCTTATTACAGAAAGTGAAATAAACACATCTGTTTTACTCCTGCCAGGTCCCCTGCATGACAGCTACAGAGACAGAGCCACTTTATGGGTGCAATTCATCTAAACTATGTTAGGTTTATGCATTAGAAAGAGAAGAATTGCTCATTAACAGTGTCCACTGAACATGGTGGAGATTTGGGCCAGGTGACTAATGCCTATGTAGATAGCTGGATCTGGTCAGGAAGCCAACAAGTCTGGCTTAGTGATTAACTCATTCTCAGTTCTAACAACGAGATGCACACACTTCAGCTCCCCCCCCAAAAAATAAATAAATAACCAAAAAAACCTCTCCTAGAATAATAGAATGACATTTCCCATGGAAACGCAACATAAATCCCATTTTATCCTGTTAAAGACAAGAACGCCTATGAAGGTGCTCCTCACAGATTTTCAAAGCCAAAGAGACTTCACATTGATTCTATTGTAATACAAATTCTCCCTACCCTTCTCAGTTAAGAGAGAGTCTAGTTAGGGTCTAAAATTTTATATCAAGCCAATTACATGTATGTTACAGGTTCCTTAGGGCACTATATAATGAACAACAAATGACAAAGTACCTGCAAAGCTTGAGCTATCTGTTTGAAGACAGAAATATCCAGTGTGATGTCATTTACCTTTAACTTTCCACTATTCAGATCCTACAGATCTCAGAATGTGTCTACCTGCTTTCTCCACAGGCTTTGCTCTTCTTTCATAGACTTTTTTTTTTAAAACTCTGCTTAAGATGGATGCAGTTTGAAATACAAAGATTGCACATTTGGTGGGTGCCAGCATCTCCATGGTTTTACATGAGGTGCCTCTTGAGTGAAAACAAAGTCAAATGATCAGGAAGGGGTTAATGGTTACCTCCATAATATATGATCTCTCAGAATATTTAGGAACAATGTGCCTGAGAGAAGAAAAGGAGGAAATGATAGATTTTTCTTTTTCAGTCTGTAGCCCATTTTGCAAAGAAATTGCTTTATTTTGTTCACTTTTTAAATAATAGTCTTTCTCATGAGTCCCATGGTGTAAGATGCATTGGCTCTGGTGCCCTTACTTTACACAACATCAGAGATTAGTCTGCATGGGAGACAAGGTACCCTATAACACAGCAGCTCTAGAATACGTTTGCCACCTGAGTAAATAAACCACCTTCAAATTAAGTTTTTATTACCAAAAAAAAAAAGCCAATGTTTTATGCACTACCTGTAATCATGGTAAACAAATGAATTGCTTTTCCTCAGTCAATACTATTCCCACAGGGAAGAATTGCTTGGCACTCGCAGAGAGGGACTATTGCCAGAGCCACTAAACTGAACTAAGTATGTAGGCTGCCAGCACCCTGCAGATTGCTAGGAGTCGGGCTGGAGCTCACAGTTTCAAAACTGAAACACATGCTGTAGATGATTAAAATCTCACAGAAGGACCACTATGGGAAGGATAAGACATACTTCCAGTCACGTACAAGGAAGAGTCTTCATGATCCTCGGGCAGGACAGTAAGGAGCCTCCTGCTAGACCAATTCATATTGCTCACAATCAGGAAAGAGGGCAGGAGGCAAAAGCTATAGTTTGCAGGTCAGACTCATCAGATGAGTGTCTGGGTCCAGCTACCACTCTAGAAGTTGTCTGATTTCACGGAGCATGAAAATAGCTATCCACAGAGCAAGGCACAGTGATTTGTAGGAGTGTTTAAGCTAGCCTGGACACCAGAAACAAGATAGTCATGTTGACACAGTGCTCAGCTAGTGTTAAACAGTCCTGCTTCTCCTACCAAGGTAGTCACAGTAGGATGCATATCACCTTCATACACTCAATCTTTGGGTCACTAAATCTAAGACAGTATCCAGTACATTGCTGATCCCTTGAACAGTTTTACAACCGAAGAAGTTCAACACACTCAGTAAATCCTGCTCCCATCCATGCTCAAACCACTTTGTATGCTGAAAATCCCAAGGATAAAAAGACTTTCAGTTTTGTTTTGCTTATTTTGTGTTTTCAACTTTTAGATTCCTTTGGGAGTTTCACCTTTCTCTCTCCCTTGTGCCTCCTTTGTCACAAACCGAGTTCTGTACTCAAAGAGCTAGAAGAGGTTTTCTTTAATGACCTATTCGAGAATGAAATGAATAATTTAAGCTCTACAATAGCTTTAAATTAGTTCTCTTTCCTGTAGGGTATAAGCTACATTACAGAAGGGGGATTTGTTCTCTTTCTCTTTGTTTGCAATGAAATGATACCAAATCCTGTCTCATATTTTCTTTGTGTTAATTGGGGATTTAACTGTTGCTTCCTTTCCTTACAGTGTGTGCATCAAAGCCCTTAAAATCCATTTTAATTGTGTTGAGTGGATTTGGTCAATTATACCAGTACTCTTTGTATTAATAAGCATGTGTAAGGAAGACTATTCTGTGTGTAAATTAATAGCCCTAATCAGTTGGCCTATCATTATAATACACATGACAGAATTTGGCCGTACTTCAACAGGGAAAGTTTCATGGCTTATGTTCAAGATCACATTTTTGTAGCCTAAAGAGAGGAAATTGAAGTTACCCCTCAGTTTTGTTAAAATGTCCAGGATTTATCACTTCACCTGAATATCAGGTCATTAGGGCTCTTATTTGGAAGAAAATTCAAAAAGGAGGTGGATTGTAATAAATCTATGTTTCTGAGGTTGATCAAGTGACAGAATTAATTCTTGTAATCTCTTTTGGTGATCTGAAAAGCTATCATTGTGCTTGGTGCTGATACAGAGACAATAAGATGATGTCCTCTGCCCATCTACAAGATAACAGAAAACAAATAACTCCAAACAACATAACATAAGAAGATAGAGATAATATTACTCAATAAAATTGGGTCTTATCATGTCAGCCTATTTGGACTCAAATATACCACAAGAGAAGAAAGACAGAGAAGACCAGAGAAGTAATTTGTTGGATGTTTCTGAGAAAGAGCTTCCAAAAATGTGATGATCACCATGGGAGAAAATACATTGTTTTTTGTTCATTATGTGACAGAGGTCAGTGGTGAGGGTAAGGAAGACTGAAAACAGGTATCATCATTGATATATAGAATGAAATAGGATAGGCAGCAAGAGAAAAGCAGTCAAAAGTATTGGGAGAATTACCTTAAGTGGAGACATAATCAGTCCAGCACAAAGTCCTTTGAAAAATACCCCTTTTAATCCTTTATCTAATTAAAGTAAAATTATGATTTACTAGATCCTGTAACAGCAGCACCACTGATTTTGGTCCCTTCTTTCCCTGCAAAACTTACTTTTAATTTGGAGAGTAGAGTCAGGAATATGATCTACACAAAGCTTTAACCCTGCTAGTATCAAAATATAAGAAACCAGAAGATATTTATACACCAGTCGCAATGCTTTGAGGTATTCAATATTCTCCATTGACTACACAGCAGTGAGCACTGGAACAGGCTGTCCAGAGAGGTTGTGGAGTCTCCTTCTCTGTAGATCTTCAAAACCCACCTGTGCCACATGCTCTAGGTATCCCTGCCGCAGCAGACAACAACTTTGTAAATGTCTAGATCTAGTCTAATGCATTTTACCTGCAGTCAGCACACACATAGACATCTGCATTTAAGACATGTTACAACAACAACAAAAAAAGCCCTGCTTGGATTATAGGATTCTAGTGAGATTAATTCTGAGGGCATAAAAAGTAGGACATCATTGCAAATACATGGTTGTATGATAACCTAGGGCAAAATATTTGTGGCTGTAGTATTATGACCTTGACACGACTTTAAGCTTAAATTTCTGAAACAGAAGATGATCTTAACTTCGAAAACTAAAACAAGGGAAATGAGGTGCAGGAGCAGCGATATAATTTAAATTATGAGTTAAACGCCAGGTTGGATTTTCAGTTATCCTCCCGTACTGACCCTGCTTCCTGCTGAGGTTAATCATTTCTGCAAGAAAGAAAACATCTTTTAGAGCAAATTGTAAAGGCTGTATCTTTGGCAGTTTCAGGGTAAGTTGAGGAACATGGTAGTGTTAGCATACTGTTGAGACTGTACATCTTATCTTCTATTGACATGCAACTAACGTGAAAGAATGTCATTTAAATTCAGGCAGCAAACATTAAGCAAACAGTAAGTTGGAGGCAGCAGGTTCTGCTCTCCTTATAAGCTCACAGAGTGCCTTTTCCTATACAAATAGACCCAGAAGGTCTTCAGTGACTCATAATTCCTCCATTTTAATTCTGAGCAGAGATGATTTCTAGTCATTTTTCTGAGGTGCTGAGTATGCACAACTTATGTAAAAGTCCACCGAGACACATGTGCTCAGCCAGGTTACCTTGGTTGTGGGTTTTATAGGCTTGCTGAAATACTATTCTGCAGCTTCAATTTCAGAGGCAGCTAAGCTTCATCAGAGTTAATCAAGTCAGCAACTGGCACAAAAATATGTAAAACCTATTAGGTAAGGCTAATTGTTTTCTTAGTCTGTAGAAATTGCTTCCCGCTCTTTACCTTATTTTCTTCAGTTTAAAAACAGTTTTATTAGAGGATTTTATGCTCATGAAAAGTGCTTGATTGATAGATAGCTCTCTTCTTTCATGTCTCCTGAGCAAAGAATAACTTTAAAGCAGGCAAACAGTGCTGTGCAGAAACTTATGCTATGAAACATATAAAAACCCTTATACGCTCTTGAAAATACTAGAGTAGCTTTGTGTAGATGCTCTACAGTTACTCTAAATAGAATTTTGTTGTAAGATAAAAATTAAAAAAAGCTGAAAAACAAGCAGACTCCTGAAGAAAGAAGAAACAAAATAAAAATGTTTCAGAACCCAGCTACCCAGAATTATTATTTATTTGATGATCTCCCTAAAAAAAAAAAAAAAAAGACAGTCATAGCAAAATATACAATGTCAAGATATACAGCAACTGAGTTAACACATAATTATAAAGATAATATTATTGAAACCAGTCATGCCTGATGAGCAGTTGGGATTCCGTTCAGGTCATCAAGACTGGTTTTAGGATCCTCTTCACACAATTTCCTTTTCCTGTTACTGTGGTTGATTTTATTGAAGTTTAAACCACTGTAAAACTAGACTCACACGGAGCCATGTAGGCCCACAGTCTCCCTGTTCCTTCTCATGATAATTATTTCCATAATTGTTCTTGTCATTGTAGTAGATGATCTGCAAAGAGGAGGAAAAAAAAGAAAAGGTTGTGTCCTTTCCTGCTACTTTATAAGGCATGATGATAGCTTCATAAAATTTTATTGTATTACTATACCAAGACTATATGACCATTCCAATACTTTATTACCACACCAAGAGCTGGAACTTGAAGTCAGACAAATTGAATATCGAAAAAAGAGGAAATTTGCTACCACTGAAGGCGTTGAAACAGAGAAATGATTTGCTGGGAGGATTAAAGAAATAGAAGGCAAAATATTCTGCTCCTGCATAGTTCAAACGTCTCAGCTCCAGCTCCCTCTTATCTCAAAGATGAAATTATACATCTTTCTAAATGGCAACCCTAAAGCCAGAACCTGGGAGATAATCTGTGGCCTTTTCTGTACTGGAGATTTCTACAGTAACTGTTCTGCATGTCTACATGTCTATAGTAACTGTTCTGGCCTTATTGCTACAGATCACAACCTACAAGTTTGCTCTCTGTACTTCCTTGCTAACTTCTTAGTGCTTGTGAAACGATACAAAAATAGGAAATCTAATATGATTTCCTATGATGGTAAAAAAGGGATATTTTCCCAATTTCCCATAATTTTATTCTTGAGGGGGGGTTGGGCAGGAGGGGTTCTGTGCACTGTTTTGATTTTTTACTTTCACCTAAAAACAGCCATACACAACCATGCCACACCAGCACAGAAGTTCACCTTGCCTAGGACTGTTGTTAGCCCTTGCCAAAAATAGTTTTCTGGGAAAGAGTGTAAGAACAGGACCAAGAACTAGTGGTGTTTGACCATTACGCTGTCTTGCAGTCAGCAATTTCTCACTCTGGGGCTTCTGGCGCATAGGTTTTATCACAGCTCAATGCAGATTAATCCTTCTTTCTGGATCACTGGAGGAAGAGCTATTTCATGCATTCAGGTTTTGTGACCTGGTCATCTGCACATCTACACATTTGATAGAGTAAGGAACTATTTTCCCCTGGGTCACTGTATTGAAGATGCTAGTACTTTTTTGTTGTTTGTTTTTTTGTTTTCTTTCTTTCATCTATGAAACTATGGAATATAGTTTGTCTACAGAAATTGGATATTTTTAATCTAACTTTTTTAGATTCTGACTCTCAAAAAGTGCGTATGCTAGGGAAACATATTGAAAAACTATAAAAGAATTCTAAAACTGGGCCTGCTGTTATTCCATTCTACTGCACTGAATGGAAATATACAGCCCTGTTTCTACATGCTATATTGCCCCTAATCTCAGTCCCCTGCTTCAGCCTTCCCAGATATAGCTCACTTCCAATTTCTTCTTCAGACTCTTCCTTCCAAAGAGATCCATATTAGGATGAATAAAATGAGATGATTGTGAAAATAAACTATAATTGAGAAATAAAGTCTTCAAATAAAGCTTTATAGAGTCACCTTTATACATTCGAAGTCAACTCCAAAAAGAGAAAAGTCTGAAAGCTTAGGAGAGCGATGTAGCCCTGTGTGAAATATTCTGTCTTATACCAGAGCCACATTTCCTTTCCACCTCTCACAAGCATATAGGCCCCTGATGCTCTCTGAATTTGCTTGTCCTTATTTCACCTGCCAGTAGTATTTCAAAAGATGAGCCAATGCAAAAGCAATCAGTTCTTAAAGCCTATGTGGTAGCCTCTTTTGCACAATAAACAGCATTTTTGATGTAGGCAAAGAGAGAGAACAAAACAAACCTTTCAACTCCTTCCATAAAAGCCACATTATAGCTACTTTTTCATGTCCTTCTTTTTCCCCGTTCTGCAGTCCTTGGAGAATCAGCACAATGTTTTCTTCATAAACAGATCTCAAAACAAACTTGAAAATGTCACTGTTAACAATGAATATCAGATGTACAGAGAGCACTGTGGTCATCAATAGTTATTTCTGTAAGCCCTGAAGGCTCTGAGCCACTGATAAAAAAGAAAATCAAGGGGAGAAAAGGATTATACAGTAAATAAATTTGACTACTATTAAGAATTTAACATGCTGGCACAATCAACTGACTAAAGCAATATGCCAAACATGGAACGATCTGCTATATATTTCACTTACACGCCACTGTACTCCTCTGTCAGTAGCTAACAATTGCAAAAACACTAAATTATAGGTGACAGTATCTGATAGATTTGTCAGACTGAACAATTTTGCTTTAAAGTTTAAGGTAGAAAATCCAGTTCATTTTGGAATGACAAATGCTTCACAGTTTTGAGGTTTCTATCCACAAACATGGCTACCAGCTTAATAAACTGCTCTTATTGAGAAAATATTATTAATATAAAAGGGTGTGCTTTAGAAATGATATTGCTGGTTTCAGTTGAAATAGCTTAAGGAAGAAAAAATAACTTTTTAATTTAAAGACTATATTACATAATGTTATTTTTTCCCTAAAACCATTAAACTTTTCCTAAAAGCCTTAAGTTTAACACAGACCTTCTAAATATTTAGAACAGTCAAAGAGTCAGTCTTGTAAATTAAACCTAATACAAACCAAACAACACTGTGCCTGTCATAAGATTTTTCCCAGGAGATATTAGGAACAATGTCTGCAGTGTCTCACCAGTAACCATGGAAGTGTTTTGCAAAAGAGCAAAAATCATAATTGGGGAAACTGAGGCAAGTCCCTTTCTAGGGAATCTGCTTTGGTTTATAGAGAACCAGGAAAGGCAAGAAATCCTGAGATTGCACGTATGTGTTCAGATAAGCATCAGTTAGAGAATATAAGTCTATTCTCATGCAAGTGTTGAAAAAGGACAGCATTAGGGACTTGAAGATTTAAATGGTAAAAAAGGAAAAGGCACTGATGCCCAAAACATTAGTAATGGTTAATCCTCCCTTGAGGAGGATTGACTTGGGATGCTACCTCCAAAAAAACCCTCACTTTTGCTAAGGAAGGATATGAGCAAATGGCAAGCAAATATTGGAACAGCCTGTTAACAAAGTAGCATATACTGCTTGTCCATATGAACACTGAACACTACTGCTGGAAGTGGACATAAATGTCACAGAGAAAGATGACTATCAGGGTCTTTGCAATGCTGGAAGTTCTTAAAAAATAAAATAAAACAACATTAAATTCAGACATAAAAAATATTCTCTAGCAGAGGAATAAGAAGAGAAAGTACAGTAAAAGATCCATTTAGCTTCATCAGGGACTCTTTACCCACAACAAACAAGAAGAGAAAACAAAGTCAGACTTAATAAGAATGAGTAAATAAAAACAGAATGGCAGTAGTATTTTAGAAACAAAATCAGAAACAACAAAATACAGAAAGATATACAAAATAAGTGAGAATGCCCGGGAAGTACATTACCAGTAAGGGAATAAACCATGTAAGAGTTGATCCAATGACAAGTATAAAGTAAATCTATCACTAAGAGGGAGAAGTGTCTGAAACCTTTCTTGCATCAGCCTTCTGTCAAAGGTTTGAATGTGATTGGAGCAAGGACAAAGAGAAAAACTAAGCTGCAAGGCAGAAAGAACAAATCTCAAAGTTCTTAGAAAAGATAGGTGCTCTCAAGTCTGGTGGACCCAATGACGTCCTTGCTTTAGTACTTAGACAACTGGCTGGTGTTTTTAGAGAGCCAGGTGAAATCTCACAGAAAATATGTAAGAGTTTGGAAGACTGTAAGAAGAAAAATCTAGCAACCACTTCTAAAAGGAGGAGAAAAGGAGTAGAGGAACTTTAGGTTCTAGGAAAGTGCCATCATCAATAAACTGTAACTACATAGATGAATACAGGGAGACAAATAACAGCCAACATGATTTTCTCAAGAATTAATCACATCAAATAAGTTGAATTTCTTTCTCTGGCAGAGTAACAGGCTTTACAGATAGGGAAGAAGCAGCAGATAAACTATATCTTGATTTCAGCCCAGCTTTCATGCTATTTAACATAATGATCTCAGAAGGAACCTTAGGAATGACTTATAGCTTGGGTATAAAGGTATTTGGAAAATTGTGTTCAGAGAGTACCTTTAAGTGGTTTGTGATTAAAGCAGAATGATGCATCAAATGGGATTCTCTAGGAGTTTATCTTTTCTCTAACACTGCTACATGACTGTATTTATTAAATACACAGACGATATTATGCTGCAAACACATTAGGAGTCAGGAATAAAATTCCAAATGGAGAAATTGTTTGGAGAAAAAAAAATCAAATAAATTTAATAGGAACAATTAAAGGAAATAGCCAACAATGAAATCAGATTGGCGGAAAGATGACTTAAGTAAACAGGAATGCAGAAAAGAATTTGGAGGCTTTGGTGTATCTCATCAACTGTATTTGTTAATAATGCAGTGTAATAGCTTTATTATCATACATAACATATATGAGATGATCCTTCTACTGCAGTCTCCACTGTTAAGGTCTCTGATGGAGCATTTGTCCATTCTGGATGTTGAACTTTAGCAGAAGTATGGGAAAATTAGAGACTGATCAGAGAAAAATATAGAATTATTAGTGGTCTAGAAATCATCAGGTAGGAGGATAGTGGGACTTTTAGTATAGAAAACTGATAGTGAAGACTGATAGACAACATCACAACAGTCCTCGGAGTCTTGGGCTGTAGAGGGATAGAGAGTCACCTGTAGGGGAATAAGATGCAGAGAGGTGATGGGGACTGGCCAGCCTGTTCTGGGACACACTGACCTAACTATAGTATACCACATGCTCGTCTTACAGCCATGTCATGTACACCACGTTCACATACTCCACTCATTATCGTACATGATACCACCAGATGCTTATATGCTGTTTACCTGCTATTACACCAATTGAATTGTAATACGTGATGGTCACGTGCTTAGTAGTTGTATACGAGCATAGGTTCCCCTTCCCCCTGGCAATTCCTCACCATGAATCAATGCTCAGCATTGCCTGGAACCTCCCTATTGTTCTCTACGTCCTGATGGGAAACTGGAGAATAAATTATGAAAACAGCCACTGGGAAATTAAATAAGAAAAGCTGATCACACTTTGGGGCAGAGGAAAGAATTGGTCATTTTCTGTAATTCTTTCCAAGGCTATTTTTCTACGATTATAACTTTATAATTAATTTACCCAAGGATCTACAACAGAAAGGAAAGGGCTTAGGAAAAATTACGGCTTTCAAAGGTATCTAACTTTGACCAGACATTTTAAGAAATCAGTCTTGGACATAAAAACTGCTTCCTGAGTTTCTCATCCACTAAAGATAAGATTTTATTACTGATATCACCATTACTGGATACAAAAGGAAAAGCTTTGGTGAATGTTTTCAATTATTCAGAACACAAAAAATAAAGGTGGCATTTTAGAGTCATTCTGCACTTACTGGACTGGAACATGAATATCTGGCCTTTTATTTTGCTTCCTAAAGCTGACCAGTGTACCCTTGAAAGTATATTTTCTCTCAGGCTAGAAATGTTGCACTTGCATTTGCAGCATTGCAAATTCCCTCTGAACTGTCCAGTGATGACCCTTCTTTTGATCATAAAAGAAAGACGTTTTGGCTCCTGTAGAAGGACTTCCATGTGAATTGTCTCCCAGTGGTTAGTTATGCTACGTACTGCTGCACTGAGAGGTAGTGGTTGACACCTGTGGAATTTGAATTCACTGGAAAATTTAAAGTCTGGAGGTCAGAGGCTGATGTTACTCTTACATGATTAAGGGACTGGAGCATTTGTCATATGAGGAAAGGCTAAGTGAGCTGGGCCTGTTTAGTCTGGAGAAAGTAAGGCTGAGAGGAGATTTGATTAATATGTCCAAGTACCTGACGGGTGATTGTAGGGAGGATGGGGCCAGGATCTTCTCTGTCATGGCCAGTTATAGGATGAGGGGTAACGGGTGTAAGTTGAAACACAGGAAGTTCCATCTTCATGTGAGGAAGAACTTCTTTCCTGTGAGGGTAACAGAGCCCTGGCACAGGCTGCCCAGAGAGGCTGTGGAGTCTCCTTCTCTGGAGATCTTCCAAAGTCGCCTGAATGCCACCCTGTGTCCTGTGCTCTGGGTGTCCCTGCTGGAGCAGGAGGGTTGGACTAGATAATCTCTAGAGGTCCCTTCCAACTTCAACCCTTCTGGGATTCTGTGATTTCTCCCCTTATTTGCTCCCATCTGAGACTCTATGTCTCAAAAATGGACCTTACTGTTCTGTTGTCATTGTGCTTTCATTTTGTCTGTCACCATAGTATCTTTTGATGCTTATTTATTTTCCACTCTCTACATAATTTCTGAATTTATTTTTAATAGCTGAAGACTGTAAATTTAAAAGCTCTCCATTTCTGAGGTATCTTGGACTACTCTGATTACACAGAGAGTCTGACTGCCCTTAGCTCCCGGGGAAAGACAATCCCAATCAGCCATACAGAGATATTTTTATTATCATTCTCCTCAAAGATTGCTGTAGGAGTGTCATGCAGCCCAATTGCATGTCTAAAAATAAATATTCCTGGCAGCAAACATCTCTCATTGATAAGTGTGTAAGGTTTCTGTTTCACAATAACTGTAGGGTTTCTGTTTTGCAATAACTGTATAGGATTTCTGTTTTGCATTTTTTTTCTCCTTGATTTTCCCTTAAAGCAGAACTGCTGAGTGTGAGTCTTTGCCAGGGACAGAGATTGTGCCAGATCACTTCCCATGCTAGAAAATATGCTTAATCTTTGAAGAAATGCTGTATCTTTCAAACTCACTTTACAATATTATCTTGCCATATACCTAAGGACTACACAGCTGAAAATGTTGGATGAAAATCTGATTGATTTAGCACAGCCATTTTTTCTAAGCAATCTTGGCAGTCAATGAATTACTGCAAACTTCAAATCACCATCCTAAGTGTCAAAGCTCAAGTGTCTGGTTTCCCTAGCCCTGTACGCTAGTGGAAGAAATGCAGAGAAACAAAGCATAGGATAGTAAAAAAGTAAGATCACTAACTCTACAGGTAAATTACATAGCATATGAAGGAATGAATGAACATGGGATACAGTGAAAGACTGCTGTGTCCTGTATTTGCCTGTTTTTCTTTGTGTTTTCTGAGACTGAAGCCTCTTTAGACTTATGATATTTCTACACATTGACAAGATTCACCCTCAGTTTTATCTTCTCCAGGCTGAGCAATTTCAGCTCTCTGAGCTTTTTGTCTTATAAAGAAATGCTCAAGTCCCTTCATCATGTTATTAGCCCTTCACTGGATTCTGTCCAATAGCTCCATGTCTCAAATTGGAGAGCCCATAATTGTACACAGCTGTCCTCAAAAGGGCTGAAGAGACAAGGACATCACCTCTCTTGACCTCTCAGCAATGTTTTTCCTAATGCAATCCAAGAAACCATTGATTTTCTTGTCCGCATAGGCACAATGCTGGCTCAAAGTTAACTTGTCTACCAGGCTCTGTCCACAGAGCTCCTTTCAAGCAGGTCCCACCCTGTACTGATGCAAAAACCTATTACCCACCAGATGCAGGACTCTGCACTTCCCTTTGTTGACCTTTATAAGATTCCTCTCTGTCCATCTCCTACTCAGGTCATTCTGAATGCCAGCACAGCCCTCTAGTGTATCAGCGTTATCAGTCACTCATTCCCATTTTGTATCATCAACAAACTTGCTGAGGAGACGCGCTGTCCCTTCATCCAGGTCGCTGATGAATAAGTTGAACAACACTGGCCTGAATGATACTTACCCAGTATCTGTTCACACCTTGATGCAATGAGATGGGCTGGATGCCATCCACTCTCTATTTTTTACACTTTTTACTGCATTTAGATTACAGGATTTGCTTTAAAAAGCAAATACATGAAAATATTGTTACCATCTTCCTTGTCCACTTCCATCAATATCATCACTACATTTAAAATTGCAGCATTCATTGTGGACTAGACACTGCCAGATACCAACAACATGCTGGTGAGCACAGTCTAACTGTCTGTATACATACCAGAAGGTCTCCTTATGGTTTCCATAACTGCAGAAACACAGGCTAAAAATGTTGCATGGGAAAGAGAATCTTCCACTAAAATCTTCCACTACTGATGGAATTGATCCTTGGAATACATTTTGTGTTCCTTTATTTGGTCCAGTTTGTAATGTGTTAAAATATTTGTTTTGCCTATTTCTTTTCTTGAGAAATGCCTATTCTAATAAATAAATCATCTGCCTTCTCTTGTCTACACCTATATCTTGTCGATCACATATCTCTTGTCTACATATCCTCACCTATTTTTCTTAGTGCTCTTTGTTGTACACCTAACTCTCTCATGATACTTTATTAAACTGTTAAAATACTAAATCATTAAACTTGCAAACATTTATAAATTTGAGGCCCGTCTTCTTTTAGTCATTGCTCAACAGAATGATTTCCTTGGGTCTCTACTGTAATCTTTACAAGTTCACCTCTCACCTTATTGAGTCACTTATAAACTACTCATGTTTTGGTAATTTTAACTTTTTTTTGTTCACAGTAAAGATATTAATAACAAGCTTTAATCTTCCCTGTTAATTCATACCTTCCAAACTTTTTAGCATTGCTATTGTTCTTCTGTGGGCACCTTCTAATTTATCTATGTTTTTTTCATAACGATATGTTCAGAACTTCAGAACTGACTGTAGTGTTCCAGGTAAAACCTAAAGAGAACTGATCCAACAGAAAGATTCTCATTGAGCTCTGGAAGTACTGAACGATCTCATGCACCTAAACGTATCATATTCCTGCAGTGTTCAAACTGCAGTGTTATGAAGCACATATCCATATTGTTTTTTACAACTGCCTGGCTTAAATGTTATGTCTGTGCAACGGTTGTTGTCATAGGAGCTGTTCAGACTCCCTGTCACCCAGTGCAACCAGATTCTGGGTCCCTATACAATGAACTGATACAAATTATTACAAAACCCAAGAAAAATGCTTCTGGAGTACCATGTCCAGTTCTGGGTTCCCCAGTACAAGAAGGATGTGGATCTACTGGAGAGAGTCCAGAGCAGGGCCACAAGGATGATCAGGAGCCTGGAACATCTGCCCTGTGAGGAAAGGCTGAGGGAGCTGGATCTGTTCAGCCTGGAGAAGAGGAGGCTAAGAGGGGACCTGATCAGTGTCTATAAGTACCTCAAGGGAGGGAGTGAGGAGGATGGGGCTGGCCTCTTTAGTAGTGGCCACCGACAGAACAAGAGGAAATGGCCACAAACCGAAGCACCGAAAGTTTCACAGGAAAAATTTCCTGACAGTGAGGGTGACAGAGCACTAGAACAGGCTGCCCAGAGAGGTTGAAGATCTTCTCTGGAGATCTCCTCTGGAGATCTTCAAGACCCGCTTGGATGCAGCCCTGTGCCACATGCTCTGGGTGACCCTGCATATGCAGGGGGGTTGGACCAGATGATCTCTAGAGGTCCCTTCCAACCTTAATGATTCTATGACAATAGGTGTTCATAATATAGAGATATATAATCACAGAATAGTTGCAGATGACAGGAACCTGTGGAGATCATCAAGTCCAAAGCAGGGTCAGCTAGAAGAGGTTGACCATGACTATATTCAAAAAGATTTTGAATACTTCAAAGAATGTGGACTGCACAACCTTTCTGGACAACCTGTACTGATGTGTTCTACCACCCATATATATAGAAAAAGGTTTCTTC
>JAWLRI010000211.1:773782-784985 GCA_034781795.1 Crypturellus tataupa
ATGTGGACTGCACAACCTTTCTGGACAACCTGTACTGATGTGTTCTACCACCCATATATATAGAAAAAGGTTTCTTCCTTATATATATGTAAATACCTCCTTCTGAACTTTTCCAAATCTAGATCAAATAGCAAGCTCATGTATTATGTGCTACACTATGTCACCATTTCAACATTTAGCAATGCTGCCTTCTGATTTTTATTCTATTGTGAAAAACAGTTGTCTTGTGCAATAGAATGTCCCTTTAAAACTTCCTATTTCATACTTCTTCTAAGGTTACTTCTGATTATATTGTTGACAACCTGGAATTTGCTCCTTGCTTTACTATAATGAGTCATTTTGGTATGGACTTTGGAACATTACTTTGAACAAAACATTGGCTATTGAGTCCTCAAAGGGAATTCTAGCTCTAGGATAACACATTAGGATTGCCATAATATTGGAGATTGATCAGATTGACTAGTATCCAGCTGCTGAATTTTGGATTTTATGCAAGAGGAAATGCTTTGGGTACTTCAGGAAACATCCTGTGAGAAAGTTGCTGATTGGGATCAGATGGGGAGGAAAGTGTTAATATATATATATTTTTCAGCATAAGAAATTTTTCGCAACATAAGAAATGAAGGAAAAGAAAGATTTTGAGTGGAAACACATGAGAAAAAGCTGTGTCTCTTTCTGGGAAATGAAGTGAGTCAAAATCATGAGGTAGCTGAACAATTGGTTCGCACAAAAATAAAAAAAAAAAAAAGGAAAGAAAGAAGTTTGATATATTTTAAAGACTTTGAGGTTTAAACAACTTTTGTCATCGCTGTCAGTTTTCCACCATCAATACAAAAAGAATCTGGACTCATTTGCTTAAGTCTACAAAGCAAAGGAACACACAGAGGTTAATGCAGTCGCTATTCCTGTGCAAGATGTGCAGTGTGGTATTGTAGAGGCAACTTGACTAAGTGAGAAAATGATTGTGATTTTACAGTGACTGACAAGTTGGAGAATGAAATATTTTGACAATTTTATGTATTATAAAATGAAATATATAGAGAAGAGCCTTTTTGTTCATTTTTAAGCTATAATTGGAAGACCTGAATGAGCATATCCTTTTGTCTCCTTTGACATATGTAAATTCAAAACCTAATTATTCTGATGGAGAACTATTTACTTCTACTCTGATCAGGAATGTATGACTGGCTGCAGTAGGCCATAGATGCAAATTTTCCAGATCATGGTCTCTCTGTTTTTTTTTCAAAGTGCTAAATCTGACCTATAGGCTATCACCTGTTTTTTTTCTTTTTTTTCTTTTTTTTTTTAGAAAAGGAGGAGAGAAGCTCAGAAATGAGAAAAGTGGGTCACATATGAATTCTTCTACTAACTTATTTCTTAATTTCTGCTTTCCCAAACCCTGCCATTTCCCTAATTTTTGCCTCTTACAGCATAATTCAGCCCTCTTTCAGCCCATGACCAGATCAATAAGCAAGTAGCACCATGCACAGTTGAGTATGTTTTTGCTCGTGTGAGTGAAATGTATGCACGTTGGAGTCCAGTTATGGGGAATCCTACCATACCATGGCATAAGACTAGTCATCTGCCCATCATGCAGATGAGGATGCCTGGCTTTTGGTCTTGGGATAGATATAACTCTAGTAATGTGCAGAAACTGCTACTCGGTCTCATCCCCAGACTCTATGGGTTCTCCTCACAAGAGTGAATGTGGGCCCAGCACATGGTAGGAACTTTTCATGCCTTTCTGAAGTGAAAGATCCCTGTCTGGTCTTGTGGTAGAGGGAAAGTTTAAAGGTATGGCATTCAAAGTCTTTTGTTGCCTTGTCATATTGCATAGTACCAAATCAGTAATATCTTAAGCAATCACGTTTTGAAATACCTTTCTCAAGTCCCTTTTTTGTTTGTTTGTTTGTTTGTTTGTTACAACAAATTTTTGTTGTAAAATATTTCTGTTACTATGACATATATGGCAAATGCTCCTCAGGGTGCTATATGCTGTAATAATTGCACTGTTTATGGGTTCACTATGACTCTGCTGGAATTGTGATTATTTAAAGGTTCCTTTCCTATGGCTTTGTCTGGATCTACTATGCATTACATCTGTTTCTTAGCATAATGATGCTTTTCATTATAAAGTCACTCGCTCTAGTAAAGGGGCATCATTTATCATTATTAAAATAACCAAGTGGCAATAAAGCTTTATAGAAAAACTATGAAATGAGATTATTTATAGCAATGCTCTAAATGCCATTGCATAACTTTCATTTTCAGTATTTCCATGCAAAGAGCTTTATTTTGAAAGGTTTATATATCTCCTAACTTTCAGATTGTCAGACTACATTGAATCTTTTGTCCTTGTACTTGCCTGCATTGGCTTAGCTTCAGCTCTGGAAAATATTATATTTTTCTTCCTCTCTGAACTCTTTTGCATTTTTTTTCTCCACTGACTTTTAGAATACATTATTATTATTCCTATTCCTTGTCAACATTCCTATAAGCCCATATTTTCTATGCACCTTGCAATTATGCAGAGAAGTGGTAGTTTCCATAATTAACAGATATTCATAGTTATATTTAACAGAAGATTTCAACAGAAGAGCCTGTCTTTCTCTCCATTTTTTTGATTTTTTTTAGAGAGAAAAGCAGGAAAAAGAGGCAATAAAACCTGATTAAAGCCTTAAAAAGCACTAGGGCACCTGTATTCAATTTAAATCAAGTTTTGTAGCTATGGACGTAAACATCAATTCCTTGCTCAAGTGACCCATAAAGACTAATATTAAACCAGATTCTGTCAAACATTGCAAGACCTAGTCTTCTTTATCTGCATGATGATAATATCAATGAGCTATTGATATTGCCAGTGTCTATACGGACATAGGGTCCTATTCCAACATAAGAGACTGCTAACAGGATCAAATTAAAACTTATTCCAGTAATCACGGGTTAGAGAATACCCTCATAAGAAAATATCTCCCATAGCTTTTTGCAGTTTCCTAACATTGGATCCAAACGATCCATCGGTCTAGAGATTGCCTATGGGTTATCTGTGAGAAACAAGTGAAATGAAGCTGTTCAAATCAGCTTTAAAAGCAGATTTTTTCATTGTCAGGTTGCTTAGCACAGATTCAGTAACATATTTAGCAATCACATTTATTTTTTTTTTTTCTTAAGCCCCTTTAAAATTGTTGTAACACTTACCTGGGATGTGAGGATTTGAGTCATAAGCAGACTTTCTCTTAAAGATCAGAATATACAGTTGAGGACAAATGTGTTCCTCAAACTAGTCCTTCAAGTAAGTACCTTTCAATAATGACATGCATGGAAATGAGAAGTCAGAGCACTCTAAAAGCCTGGAAATAGAAAATGGTTATTTGAAAAATTGTAAATCTGCTCACATGGAATTTGACTATATGATGAGTCAAGCAAGAGAACCAATAAAGAGCAAAGCTACTTTATTTAATGCCATTCTAAATTTTGCACCTGATTTGGAAAAGTGTTACCATGGACTAAGACGATGAGCAGAGTTTTTTATATATTATTTCCCAATGGATTAGACTAGCTGTGTATGCACGGATGTTTTGGTGTGGGCAAGGCTAAACACCAAATACTGGCCAAATGAGGTAGTAAGTACTCAGAAAACCTTAAGCTTTTGGTCAAACAACCAGGCATGCTTCTGAAACTATTCTGGTGTTAATGAAAGAAAAGCTGAGATGTCAGAGGCCTGATGGGACAGTGCTGATGGAATCAGAGAAGAACATTACACCGTGTCTATTTCCCTGGATTTTTCCCCAGAAATCGACTAAGGCCTAAATTCAGTAATGGAAAGATTTTTCTGTATCTATGATCTAAAAATGATTAAATTACATTTTGTCAAATGCTGGATGAGTCTCTCAAAGGAATACCAAGAACTTAAAAGATTTATAGTCTCTGTTATCCTTAAAACTCCAAATATTCCAAAGTTCACTAAAGGTTCAATGCATAAGTAGTACTTTGATTGATAAGTGTAAATACTTCTTCACTCCTCTGTAATAGATATCACTCAACAAACTTGATCAAATTAGTAGCTGCAAGTAATTAATCTGTTTAAGCTGCCCTTCTTTTTGTAGGCAAATTATTCCTGAACATGTTTTTATTTCTGTGAATTCATTCATTAGTTTAACTTTTGTTCAAAATGACTTAACTAACTGGCTCTTTGTTTCATTTAATGTGAGCAAAACTGACAATTCTCCAGTGCAAGATCTGACCACCGGTCGAAGTGCTGCCACCAGTCAAAGTAAAGCCAAGAGTCTTTTGGTCATTCAAATCACACAGATTTATTTTTTATGCTTCACGCCATTTGGTTACAATTTTCAGTATATCATAACAAAGGGTAAGATATACTGAATATGCTATTTCACCAGTCAATGCTCCAATTCATATACAAATATGCACATAGACAGCTAGTGCATCTATTCCCCAATGGACTGACAAGAAAACATTTGCGATCATTATTGTGAGCAGTGGGAGGAAAAATAGTAAGTAAACCAAAGTCACTAAAAATAGAAGCAGTTCAGAATTCAAATCAACAACAAATATCACCACCCAGTACTCAAACATATATTTTATTCTGGAACAACATTAATGTGTCATTCAAGAGCATGCATGCATGCATGCCATAAATTCCTCCAATAAAGATTGCAATCATCTTTTTCTCAGAATTAGTAGTCATTCTCTTGATAATGTGTCTCATAATTTTGAAATGTCTGGAATAGTATTATTAATAATATTATTAATAAAATATCTTGACTATTTTAATATCATTAATAAAACATATGAAGGATTATTAATAAGATTTTTGAGAGTCCACACACATCCGCTAAGAGTCACCAATGAAAATGTATTATTCTATTGCACTCTCTTTTTAAAGTAACTTATAATTCTAAAAATCCTATTGAAATTACAATAGAATTAATTATTAATACATGGTATTTAAAATTTCAGGGCAGTTAGCAATATATTAGTTATCACTGGTTCTGTGAAATAGCATGTCTGATACTTAATGGTGAGAAGGTGTTTCTAGTTCTCTTTGTATATTATTTCCTTCTCCTTTTGCTAATTAAGGTTACCTGCCCCTGCAGCTAAAGTAGAGCTAGGTCCATTGCAATTATCAAGGTGGAGCTTAAGGAACCACAGAACTTTATTCTGCTCTCTCTGTTAACTAAGATCTTTTTCTATGGCAATCAGGAACAAATTGAGCATCAAGGGGCACTACGTAACTGACGGTTCTTTTGAAAAAGTTTTGGGGAATAGTCAGTAAATATATGTTCTTAGTGCTTAAAAGGGTCGTTAACTCAAGTTTCAACACTATGACTCTAAAATCATTCGTAGGTAGCACTTTACAAAACTCTAGCAAGAGAAAGGAAAAATATAAAATTAAAAAATATCTCTCCTGAATAATACAACCAAATTTGCAACAAAGTCTGACATGTTTGTGTCATAAAACCTCTGTGGCATTACAAAGGCCTCAGGAACAGTGAAGACCTTTATATTTACATGCACAGAAGAAAAAATCTCTGTAAAGATTTCCTTCTGCTCAGAGGGTTTTCTGCCACAGAGGGCTTAAGGAATTGGTATTCCTTTATAGGAAGTGATTTCAAAACAAAAGCAGTTCACACTATCGTATGTATTATGATCCTACAGAAGCTGTAGGAAAAAAAGATAGAGTCCTGCTGGGCTCCCTCACTTCTAATAAGCTAGAACTAAATGAGAGCCTTTGCAGGAAAGATTTATGCTGCCACAACATATGCAGACCCAGCCTTTAAGTGTTATTTAGTTTTATTATGAAAAAGTATTAAATGTTTACTAGTCTAGCCAACAAAATTATATTAGGTTGGAACAGCTGGACAAATGTATGGTTAACAGTTCACCCAAAGGGCAAAAAGGGTGCTTCGGACCAGGTGGAGATCTTAGGAAGTATATGATGTACTTCCTAGGAAGTGGGAATGTGATGGGAAGTATCTGCTAATGGTACGTAGTCCCACAGGGAGACATTTACAACCGCACAATCAATTTAGGTTCTTCAGTCACAGCCCATGCTCTTCTAGCATCTCTGCAAGAAACCTGATTCCTTGCCTGGGGTCAAAATTCTGAACATATTCCAATATAGACCTCAACTCTTGCTGTAATTTTGACTTGTAAAATTTGTTTGCTTTGTACTGGTGGGGTAAGTAAAAATCATCAAATACTGGTATATCTCCAGCTGTTTTTCCATAGTTCTTATTTAAATGTGAGGAATGACAAGATGTCTTAGCAAGAGAGTGTGGTAATGTATCCAGTCACAAAGAACCACTGAACATAAATCTATGCTTACACACATAGAAATATAAAAATGCTTCAGAGAAGGGAGATATAATGCAGATATGGCAATATAGAAACAGCTTTCCTGTGGGAATGTTTGCCCAAGAACCAGATAAGTCTGACTATTAAGATCTTGCAATGCATCTTATTGTTTCTTGTGCAGTAAAGACATGACTTTAGCGAAGTAAGGTCTAACAGCCTCTGTCACCTCTCACTGCAATGAGCATCATTCTCTAGGAATATTATTCCAAGTCTGCTTTGCCTTTTTGCCTGTGCACACTCTACTGAGCTTAAAGACATTTAGCTCATTCATTGTTCCAACAATTATTGATGCTTCCTTCCTCCCGTACACTTGACAAAATTAAAAACTCCTCAGACAGCTCCCCAAAACCCAACATTTAATTAAAAGATATAATCAATTCAATACAGCTATTCTTACTGCTTAACACATCCAAACACATGTAATGAAATTAAACTGCAAATAAACAATTATCCACCACAAACAAGTAGGGAAAAAAATGTGCAAATACTCATTTTGCTTCTTGTAGCAGGATAACTGAAGTGTTACTGTGTGGGAGATCCTAGTGATTATAGGATATGTCACTGTGATATAGATGAAGCAGCAGATAACTAGCTATCCTTACAAATTGGAATTACAGAGTGAGCTGGTTGAAAAGGCCTGAAGTATACAAATAGATGTTGATATCTTATCTGGATGGGATTTTTCAGCTAATAAATTGATCTGCACATAATTAAACTAAAAAATAAGTGGAGTTTGTACATTCAAAACTCTTCACTATGAGAGTAGGGTAGTATTTTTATCATATTGATGATTTTAACTCTAAAAAGTTTAAGTTTATTCACACGAAATTGCATACATTGACAGAGAAAAGTTTTCAACAAATCATCCAGAGAAAGAAATGATCAATATCTCATTCTGACAATTTATGCAGGGCATTAGTGACTTCTGTCAAAAATCATTCACTCATAATGAGAAAAAAAAATGCAAAAGGTATGTATGCAGAGCCAGAATCTCACTATCATGAATAATGAATAGATATGAATGAGTAAACAAAACAGATTGCAATGTACTTCTCAGAAGCAACCTGAGGCATTGCTTGAAGGAAGTGACTGAAGTTCTCTGGTTCTACTTCATCTCACAATTTGGCCTTGAAAACTATCTCAAAGCCCATAAAAAGTCAAGATATTTTCTTCCGGGGAATTCAGAAAGCTTTTGTTCCAGCAGTCTGAACAGTCACCTGCCATCCCCAAAAGAAATAAAACCATAAGTCACCTACTACTGCTCTTGGAAATTATGTTTCACAGCATCTATGCTGGGAGTAAGCTGCACAATAAGCTACATGATAGGATCATCTTCTCCACTGAGCAAGTTATTCTTTCCTATCTTACCAGAGTATTTATTGGGGTTGTCTCTGCTCTGAGGTTACCATAACCTCCGTCAATGACAGAGAGGGTATTTTCTTTATGTGCTTCTTTACCTCTTCAACAACCACTTACTGAGCATGTAATCCCCTTTTTCAGGTTGATCTAAACTGAAGCTAATCACCTTATAAGCAAACAGAAAATCCTACAATCTCTATAATGTTCTCAGTGAAAAACTGGTTTAATTTTATAATCAATCAGAGTGAATTTTCACTCTGATGAAAGCAGCATTTTCACCAATCAGGTGAAAATGCTGCTTCACTTCATACACAGATAAATATCTGCATAATACAACACATGCTGCACCTTATGTACATGCCACACTTTGGAACCACAGAAAACAGCCAGGAAGTGGAAAGAATTGAAAGCACAGACAGCAAATTCGTCTTTCATTTGCTTCTTGTCTGAAGACTTTGCAGTTCCGACCTCTTCTTTCTCTTTGTCCAAAGTCTTCATTCAAAGCCCACAGAAGCCAACATAAAATTTTCTGTTGCTATCAGCTGATTTTGGATAAGATTCTAAGCAAAAACCCACATCCCAGAACAAACCTCTCTGAGTGATGGAAGAGGAATTAGAATGCAGACAACACATTGCTATTTCTAATTGTACATTATCATAGCATTATAACTACGGTCTTTTTCTACTTCTCTGCTGATGTTGCTATATCAATCAAACATCCCTATAGCTAATTTTGCAGGCATGTTTCAATCTGATTAAAACTCACATCAGTATAATTGAAAACCATCAGTGACAATGTTCTAAAGGGAGAAAACATTCCCTGTATTTTAAACAGTTACAGGTGGGCTATCACTTTTGCTATCACTGCCTCATATTTCCCAGTCCTGCATCCAGGTGTTTCTGTCCTTTCTGAATTTTTCTGCTGACACCAAGTTGCTACATGCCATTTCACTATACCTGGGTCTTATTTTTTTCTGTAATAGAAGCATGAGTCCAAGGTATGGGATTCTAGTAGGTACAAATAATTATATTTTAGCATATGCAGCAGCAGAATTATACTTTAGCACAAGTAGAATTAAGATTGCATAAAGTTGTCCTTGCAACCTTAATTCTGGCATTTTCTGACTTTAAAGTGAATGATTTTGTGCTTTTTTAATTAGTTCCATGTGTATGTTCTATGTGCAATATCCTACATATTTACCAGGTCATCTCTCATTTCTTCATTTTCTTGGCATAAAGACATACCCTTTAGATGTGGGCATAGAGAGGACTTTTATCCGCTCCACAGGAACAGAAATCTCCAGGGCAGGCAGTCCTCTACTTGAACACTGCCCCTGTGCAGCTGCTTCTGAGGAGGGAATCTGCAGGTTTCTCTGCTCTCTGCTGATCCTGCTGCAGGGCCAGCTGGGTAGCCTGTACCTCTTAAGCCAGCAGGTCTTGGATTAAAGGAGGATTTTGCTATCTGCTGAGAGAAAGGCCATCCATTCCTGCTGTATGTGTGCTATGTGTGACAGATACCTCTTTGAAGCTTCCTTTCACAGAGCTGCTTCCTAAAGTTTATTTGTTCAACTGAGCCTTGATAGTCTTATCTCCCATAGTTCATAGGACTGACCATCCCTTTTAATCAGCCATACATTTATCACTGGAGATGTCTCAAATTAAGAAGAAATGCCTGATAAATGGTTCTGCTTGTCTTTGTCTGCATTGGAATGATTTATGAAGGAAGGGGGGAGTGCTATTCTCTGTGTTTTTGAATGAATTGAAACATTTGCTCCTATTAATTCAGATGGTTATTATGTCATGGAGGCATTTTTCAACATTGGTTGTCAGCCAAGGCTGATGGAATGCAATTAAAACATAGCTATAAAGAAACTGCAAAGCCTTCGGGATATTTTAAAGGGGAGGAGCAAGAAAGTATTCTTTGCTGATGGTAATTAGATGGCTGACTTATGAAAACAAAGAACTAGTGCTCATTACACAGTATTTAAACAGGTTGGAAGGAAACTTATTTCCTAAAAAAAAGAATGCTCAAAGCCTTCTATTATAGCTTAGGTAGAATTTGACCTGCCTTCATAGAATCTGAGTCCACAACCCCATTTGTAGGAAGGCGGCACTTCTAGCCATCTGTCTGTTTCTTCAGAAAGTCAGGACTCTACAATATCCCAATCAACAGCAGATAACATCGCAATTAATTCAATAGACATAAACAACTTCTTTTTAAGGAAAGCCCCAGAATGAGAAGCAAGAAGCATAAGAATAAAGAATGACCCCACCACACACAAAAATCACCAATATCAGCAAGGCTATGGTACTCACTTCCTGTCTCATGTCACATATTTTTGATCTAATCTGTATAATCATACCCTCTTCTCTGTCATACTGCTGTTTTGTCGCTCACCAGAAGTGGTTCCATTACAGTGGTAATTTACTATACGGTGCAGATACTAGTTGTCTGACTTTTATTGGAATGAGTTGTATAAATGTTGTCATTTGTACTCCTTTTGATGATAGTCATTTTCCTTGCATGAGTCAGATTGCTATAGAAATATGTCCACCTTGGGGGACTTCCAGGCTTTCACCTTTCCCCTCGCCACAAATGATTCCTAAAGTAAAACTGCTCATGGTATATCTGCTTCTCTGAAGAAACAGTATCAAACTGAATGTATTTTTTTGCCTCTTGCTGATATGCCATGTCCTTCAAGGAATGAATCACAGCTGATGGTTATTCATGACCTTTGCTAGAAATGTAATGTAAATAAGCAGTGATACAAATATTTTTGGATGCAAAATTATTTGGGATATGCCCCTTTATGAATATGGTGTTTAAAAGATCTAGTTCTCCTACAAGAGAAAAAAAGAAACTCTTGGGAAGTGGGAAAAGCTCTGCAGAAAATTATATTTGCATCACAGTTTCTATTTCTGTATCGCATCCATAGAGACAGGTCAAATAACAGAGAGGCAAAGAATGTAAATCTTGTGAGACCTAAGAACCTTATATCATGTCCCCAAAACTGCTAAGCTTGTGTGCAAGCTCCACCTCTATAGCTATTCTCTGTCTCCTCTCAGTGTGCCAATTTGAGTGATATTCAGTATTTTCTTTTAATCTCCAGCTTTAGGTTTAAAATGAAGACATTTAAAACTTTTAAACAAAGAACAGTTTATATAGCTGAACAGAAAAATCTGAAAAATGTTAACCATCCGCAGCTTAAAATTCAAAGCTGTAGGACAAATTGAATCAACACACTTCTAGTATTGTATGGGTTTTTTTTTTTTTAAACCAAGCCATTGGTTTCGAGTGTTTATTGCCCTTTAGAGGTCTCCTCCAGCAATCTCAATAACCCACTTCTTCCATGATCATCTCCTATCACTAGCACCTCAAACATCCAAAGCTACCTTAGTTCTTAACGTCTTTTTCTCCATCCGTTCCTGGGATTCCTTGCGTACTCATCTTCATTGATCCAAACAT
>JAWLRI010000211.1:790127-819895 GCA_034781795.1 Crypturellus tataupa
TGCAATTCTCAGGTCACAGTATCCTCTTATTGTTGCTTTCTTTTGTTCACAGCTTTGTCAAACTGTATTCTGGGCTTCTAATTTCAATCTTTTTGTTTGTTTGTTTGTTTTTCCGTATGCCTATTGTTCCCATAATGTTATGCATATCAATATGTAAACTGAATAAATAATTAGAAGCGCTACAAAATCTTGTGCAGAAGACTTCAGTGCTTCCCTCTCCATAAAATAAGTATATCTTCATTAACTATTAAAATAGATTCAGTCCACCTTCCTATAGCTGTTTTTTTTAGCATAAGTTTCTCTCTGTTAACAGCTGAGACAGGTACGTTGAAAGAGTGGGTTAGATCCCACATATAAAGGTCTAAATTCTTTTCCATGTCCATGAAAATGGAATCGTGCATATATGTATAGTACAAAGTATTCTCCAGGCCAAAGAACTTATGATGTGAATTTACACTACAAAATATGACTGTCCCTATATGAAAAAAATATTGTTCCAGAAAGTTCAATACTGCTTTAAATAGAGAAGAGACATAAAGTGGTGTATGACAGCTGACCTGGCAAATCTTTGGCACAGTTAGGGAACTAATCCATCCCCTAGAACAGGAGACAGTCCTTGACAACATGTTTGCATACAATATTTTCATACAGGATCCAGCCTCTTCCAAGCAGAGAGTGAACTGTCACTCAGGTGATGAATGTGGGTTAGGGCAACATAAAATCATAAGAAATGGGACAGTAAGGACTACAAGGACTAAAGATTATATGAATTACATTCTAGAAATTCCCATAGATCATGAAGGAGCTATAAAAAGCTAACCCCAGAAAATACTCAACTTTTACAGATGAATCTAACCCATTAAGGGAATTTTAAGATTAAGTTCTTTCACTTGTCTGCATCAGAAGGTGTTTTAAGATTGATTTGTATGAGAGGATGTGCCCCATTATTCAAGAAAATGATTCAATGATTTTCAAGGCTGTAGTTGTTTTGTTTATTTTGGGAAAAATTTTGAAGATGGAAGTAGATTGTCTGTTTGGATGTGTATTAAAAGGCCAAAGAGAATGAAGTAGCAAACCTAACTGAAATGGCAAAAGACAAAGAAGAGGACACTGGAGTTTATTTTGTAACACTACTAATGAAGTGGATGGCATCTAAATTGAGAATGTCTTCAGGTAAGTCATACTGCTCCTCGTGAAACTTCACTATGTATGGGATCTAACTCACCCTTTCAAACAATTTAGACGTTTATAACAACAAAAGGTATTCAAGTGTTTAGCATTTCCTACCTTGGAGATAGAGTGTTAAAAGCAAGTTATGCTGAGAAACAAACAGGTACTTCAAGTAGAAAGTAGGAAGGAAAGCCAGAAATTATATAGTGACACACTCTTTCCTGCCTGGTACAATACACTGTGTTGGCTTGGGCATCAAGGCTTAGCACTGAAAGCAATGGAAGAATTACAGACCTTGGAATATAGCACATTGCAGCTGGTACACTGGATGGGAGATTGTCTAAAATGTCCATTGAGAATGCTAAAAAAATGTATTGGGATCTGCTATCAATTCCTTTCCAAGACAAAAATAACCGAGAGAGCTGAACCTTAGGGTCAAGTCTGAGTACTCCAACTCACAGCTCACCCAGTTACCCAGGAAAGCTTCAGGTTACTGAAGATCTTAATATAGTTTTGAACAAAGTGAAGCCAAATGCTTGTTTTAAGCTAAAATATGGCAAAGGAGTCTTTTTCAATAAAGCTGTGGGAGAAGCCTACATTACTGTAATGCCTACTGGGTAATGACATTGACAGCTCAGCTTCTGATCCTTATCACCTTGAAGGTGTAGAAGAGTATAGAAATCGGCATTAAAGAAACACTTTAAAAATTTTCTGTCTGCCCACTAGTGGACCCACATGCTGTTTGTCTGGAAATTATCCTCAAAAACAATTGCAGGATGGGGCATATCATCAAGGAACAAGGTACTGATTTAAAAAAAATCTTTAAACATCAATTGAAGCAACCTATAAAACTAATGAACTTTCTCATGGTGTTTGACTACATGGCTGAGCCTACTGTAATAAGCAAAAAAGTGATATGTTCTGCCTCAGTCAAAACATGATTAGTTTCTTCTAAATGCAAATGTGTCTGTGTGTATGCACATGTGTGTTTAAGCATGTAGAACAGCTATGGCACATAACACCTGCACCTCTCAAATACTTAAAAGTCACAATTTCCAGGAGAGAAATGACTTATTAATTTCATTTTTTTTTTAATTAGCCAGTCCATTATTCTATCACACACACACAAAAACAGGAATACAGAGAGTGCAATGCCTTTCAAACATTTACAGATGGGATCAATGAACTGGGCTGCTGTTATTGAAGTGCTTGAATAAGGAATTTACAAATTGGCAGCTGAGTCATATGAAGAGAAATTCAATGATTCAAGGATTGAAGGCATATAAGCCTTGACTGATTTTCTCTACGGATTGTACATCACAAGTGCAGGCTTCACATCTGAATGACTGAGATTTCAATACTGGTGTATATACTTGGAGATAAAATCCATGTACAGCTAGAATGTGTCATGGCATTCATGCTTCAACAAAGGTGTGAACCTGAATTCTTTACAGTGAGATTCATCTCTGAGAATCACAGAATGACAGAATGGTTGAGGTTGGCAGGAACCTCTAGAGATGATCTCATCTGACTTAAGGCACTTAAAGATAGATCAATTGTCCGGTACCTAAATGACCATGGTTAGGTGAAAATAATACCATGGTATAAAATATCCACATGCTAGTTCAAGGTACAAAAGTAAAGAGATGCTTGTGCTCTTCTGCTGATGTTGAGTGGGAAATGAGCTTTACCCTTGTTTTTGAGCTAGCATAAAGGTTGCTGTCACCTCTGATAGATGTATGAAAGCTTTTAGAAGATAGGCACTGCTGTGGGTCTCCCAATGCACTTTTGGCAGTGGACCTCTATGATGATGTATCAGACTGTAGAGAAGGGAGAAGAATAATTCATTTTCTCACCCTGCAACAAACTATGCCATACAGCTCCCTGAGTACCTGTTGTAAAGCCTTCCAAGAGTTTCCTGAATTACCTGCCCAGAAACTGAGGGGAAAAAAAAAGTCAGAGGCAGAAGAAAGAGTTTGTTACCAGGCCTTGACACACACACACAAAAAAAGGGTATTACAGAAATTCAACCATGAGCATACAGGGAGAGTGAAGATCCTAGGAAATTGTGGTGTCTGGAAGCCAAGCAAGTTGAAGGGAGAATTATACTACTAACAACATGGTGTGAGGACGCTAAAAGCACTGCACTGAAACTGCCCAGTCTATTGAGTCCTGTTGGGAAATTCTACCCTAGCATAGTTAAATGGTTCCACTTCCTAGGCCAGTTTGTTCAGAGCCTCCAATGTAGACATACCTGCTCTCTCCAGAGAAGTATACAAGTTAATTCCTGTACCTCAAGAAGGTTTATCTTATTGAGCTCACAGCAAAGCATAAGATTAGATAAGAATAAATGTGCATTCTGCTTTGCAATTCCATTTTCTCAAATGCTTTGTTTAACTGTTGAATAAAATACTTCATTTTAAGTAGCCTCTTGTTCTGATGCCTTTGGTAGAGGTGAGTCGTTATAGCACACACAAATACGCTGTGAGCTCAGAAAACCAAACCTACCGTGATTTATTCCCTCCAGCACAAGAGGTCTCATTATCTTTGTATATATTACAGTGAAATAACATTACAGATCACTGTGACAAAAGTGTTTATTCATAGACATTTCCAGTTGGAAAGAAGTAAAATAAAACAAAAAAAGTTACCTGATCAACTGAACAAAATCATATATAAATAATCATCTCCAAATTTAAATGCCACAAACAAACAAGCTCCATTTCTTTCTTTCTTCCTTTGTCAATATTTTATAACTCAAGAATAAGCTTACACTCTTCCCCTCCAATGTGGAATGGGCTCGTTACTCCACTGTATCTCCAGTGTCCTGATGGATATGTTGGGTGGCACTTTTGAAGATAAATTCACAGGCTGTCCTCACTGACAGTCCCTCAGATTATTCTCCGAGGAAAAAGCTGAAAACACCTAATGAGGAACAACACATGAAAAACTCTAGGAGTGCCTAGCCACTGCTCCACTGTGTCCCTATGTGCATTCCCATAACTGTCATAGCCTGAGTACATCTGACAGCAACATATCCTAAAGGCCACACTTCCATGCCATGTCTCAGTACCTCTGAACCCCAATGATTCTTTTGTAAAAGAAAATCTCTCTTCTAAAGGTCCACATCTAGTGCACAGTGTATGTGAAGAAAACATCTAGCACCCAGATAGGAATGTTGATGTCTGCTATCTGGAAAAAACATTTCCTAAGCAATCATTTCATACTTGAAAAACAATGGAGTATACCAATAGACAGTTTGGTGTGTGCTCAGAATTGCAGACACAAAAGCTGAGACTGTACTGTTAAATGAAACAATGAACAAAAGTCTACAATGAATAATTTTAAATAAATAAATGAAACAATTTTTGATTTAATAGGCAGACTGCATGCAGTTCATATTCTGGAGGCCAAAAAAAAAAATAATTCATATGGACCCTGGTCGTTCCGTGCCAGCTGGTCTTACAGACAGAAAAAAGTCTCAGATGCACTTAATTTACTAGAATAGACATAGCAAAGCACCAAAACTTGATGATGATGGTCTTCAACAGGCCACCCATGTTGTTTTTATGCTAGAAAGCAGCAGAGAAACAGCAAGTGCCTCAAGACTACCAGGCGTATACTTGGAAACAGCTAGAAATGGAAGGAAAGTATGACACTTTCCACTTCTGTCTCCAATCCTCTATATGCGAATATGGATAGTAATACTCCTTTCCTTTTTGAAACAGGGAGTTATGAGACTGAAGGTATTGGAAGAGCTCTAAAGATTACAATATATATGTTGAATTTATGATTTATTCAGTAGTATTGCCAGTTAGCATTATCGGCACTAATGCTGCAAGAAAAAAAAAATGTACCTGAGTAGACAAAGCAGGAACTGAACCACTTTGGAATTAAGAATACATATTCAGAAAGCCCTAATAGAAGACAATTATATCTCAGACACCTTAGATTTTTTTCCAACAAATCAAAAATTAGCCCACAAGTCAAGTACAACGGAGTAACAACTGGATTAAGATACCAGTCACCATATCGATTAAGTTTTTTAAAATTACATGATGAAGTTTAAAAGAACATTCCAGGATAATATGAAATATTATTATTGCTACATCTAATTACAAAAAGGTGTAAATCACTCACTGTAATCTTTAAAAAACCTACTTCAAATACATAATATACATAATTGAGAAGAGGTATGCAGCTCCCAAATGAATGGATTATAAAGTCAGTGATTTTGCATGTCACTGGAAAGGAGCATTGCTGAAATTTTTCATGTCTCCTTTCCTTAGTAGATATTTCTCTTACTGGCTATCATGAAAATGAGATACCCATCTGCAGATGTGACCAACCAGTTGAGAGTGTCATCAGGATACCGTGACAGACAGCAAGACTTGGTAGTGCCTGCAGTACCCTGGCAATTTCACCTCATCAAAACATTTTAAAACATGCTAAATTTTAAGTGAGTGGGCCCAAACACATTTTTTTTTTAATACCATAAAAGCAGTCAATCTCAGTATGAATTAGTTACACACATAAAGTTAAGTGCCTCTCTTGAATACAGGTCATGTTTATTTGTACTGAAATGAAAAGAACTAGTCAAGTACTTAAAGCACAAGGCCGGATAAGGCCTGAATAAAAGAACTTTATTCTTGTCAAGATTCTTTGTCCAGCAATGTACTTCCATTGAATAGTAATGATATCATTAATTTTTAGGACTTCAGCATTTTTGTAAATTAATTTGGCCTCTCTATCTTGAGAGGCAAAGGGCAAAGAGAGAGTCCTTAAATACTGAAGACTTTTTTAAAATAATTTTTTAATAATTTTTTTCACTGGTGGAAAAACACTTAGATAGTTTATACTGTATTCTAGACATCCCTATGTCACTTTCACTTTTGAAGTCTGATACGTTTCTGAAACAGGATGCAGCATTAAAATACGTGAGATGAAGTTCAGTGTCTTATCTTCCCTTCAGTCTGAATAAATTACCAAGCTAATCACATTACTTTCTTACACATGCATTAAATACCAGTGTCAATCCCCAATTTTTTCCTAACTAATCTGCATGTAATTGGGTCCTTGTGAACCTATAGAAGAGTAACTATTCACCCCTTCTGTTGGCTTTTCTCAGTGCTGTTACCAGTAAGTCACCATCATTTTTCTTGAGCAATTTTGTGAGAATTTTAGGTAGAAATATAGAATCAAGCAAACAAATCTGCTGTGTAACTTCAGGCATAGAATTAATACATTCTCTGCATCTTGATCTTATAGACTAGAAAATTTGCCAGGAAAAGTTGAGTGACTTAGTCTATTTGTACCAGATTTCTGGGCACAAGAAAATCCCAGACTTTTCTACTGCACACATGCAGGTCCTTATTGCAGCTCACAGACTACTGCATGTTTTTGTGTGACTATATGTTTGTAACTTTAGTCTTAACTGCCTGTTCATCAGTATAGGACAAAAAGCCAAGAAAGCTAATGAATTTAGCCTAGTTCACCCCAGCAGAGAATCTGTCTCAGGTTTTTGAAGGGTCCTTTTCATTTATTTAGAAGTTGGTTAACTAAACAAAGAGAAAGCTCTCAATCAAATAAAAGGAAGAAGACTGCAAATAAAACAGTCTACCAATATGCTGTATGCATAGATATTTCTTTCTTTCTCAGTTTCATTCAAATTCACTGCTGGTAAAAGCTTCTGGAATGACAGATAAAAGGATTGATTTCCAGACTCAAGAGTAATGCAGGAAACACAACCATGGAAGTAGTGTGTCTAGCCTGGCAGGGCCTCCCTTAGGCACAGAAGACAAAAAAAAGAACACTAAGAGTAAGGGGAAAATTATGTTCATCCTTTTTTTTTTTTTTTTTTTTTTTTTTTTTTTAGTGGGTTATAATGGCTGCCTTGGGTGACTAGTTTAAGTGCGGATATCTACTTTGATCAGAGGAATTCTCTTCTATTCAGCCCTCTTTGTAATGCCTGTCTTCATATGAGCGATTTGAAGGAAGAAAAATGCAGATGTGGCCTTCAACTCCATCCCACTTTGTTTCTTCTCTCCTATTGTCTTCCCCTATCCCCTCCCTTTGACTCTTAATTTCACATTACAAGTCATTTGTGCCCACACAGTCCTGAAGTTCACTCACTTTACAGGTGAGTCCCAGGACTGGGCTAGAAACAGAAATTCTTACTGCTCTCTCCTACCTTCCTATACCTCAGAGGGAAAATGGGAATATCAAGATCAAAGAGAACTCTGCCTCTTATGCCCTCCCTCTGCAGAGTCATCGCTTCCAGTGTAATCCAGTGGCAACTCTCAATCTTCTTACATAAGATCCTTCCTCTAACAGTACCACTACTCTCAATGCTCTTCCTTCACTAATAAGAGACAGGGACACAAAAGATGGCAGGGAAACTGCAGTAATAGCAGCTGTGCTGGGTCATCCCATTCAACCCCCGCCAGTAGGCAAACAAGACCTACTGAAGGATAGGCTGTAACTGACTTTAGGAATACTTATTGTAAGTAACTCAGGATTTAAGTCCGCCCACCAAAATTAGAGAAAATGTGTGAACTTATGAACACTTTGAGCTTAAAGAAGCTAAATTCACATAAATCTCTGAAGAACATCATCTCCAGGTCTTTACAACTTCTGTGACTTAACCTACATAGCTATGAGATCTTGTTAATGGGAAGTAGTTAATGTTTAGCTTTGCGTGTTTATATAAATAGCTAGTAACAGTTATCTGTTAGTAGACAAAGTAATTTTCCTATGGCTGTTGCCTGTTCCACTGTTTACTACTCAGTTTTATCACTTAAGATACAATCTTTTCCTAAAGTACCACAGCTTTTCCTCCTTAGTACTCCTCAGCAAACCAGTATAGTCATTCTTTACTCCTGCACCAAAATACTTCAATTCAGGTTCTCTTCTTTCTGTTCTGTTTATATGCTTGTACCTATACTTGTACCTTCAAACCAGGCATTGGATCCAGATATGCCCTATCTGCTGTTCATCAGCAAACATACAGACCCTATTCCAAGCTTCTTTTAGTCCCAGTATTATCCAAGAGGCAAAGTTATGGGGAAGTAAGAGCAGATACAGAGGGGAAGAGTGAAGAATCTGAGGTGAAAAACAGGTGTGAAAGACAGCCTGGTGGGTGGAAAAGTCTGGCAGGAGGAGGAAGGACAAAAGGGAGGAGTAGGTGTTAATGAAGCTTCCTCCAAAAGATCTGGAAAAACTATCTTATATAGCACACAGCTGTTAGACCCCTTAATGCATTGGTTGCCATAGACACTGCATTCTGACAAGGGAATAGTAAAAAAGGGAGAGAAAAATGGATGCATTTAATCTTAGGGAGAAAATCCAAGTAGTTGTGTCCTTTGCTTTAAGATCTGCCACCCCAGGAAACTTTCTACACCTCAAGGGAGGTATATCAGTACTATTTATCTCCATTCAGATGTCACAGTTGGATTCTATTTAGGCCACCTACAATAACAATAAAATGTAGCATCCCCTACAGCATCTAAGCTCAAGCAAGCAATGAGATTCTCCCTATTCTTTACCCAGCACAATGGTCTCTGAGTTGTCAGTGGTGAAAAGCAATTATGCCATCCATAAGATGTATCTAACTTATGCTTCGAGGGTGCTTCTCTCCACTGACACTTAAGTCATAGAGAAAAGGCTGCAACAGTGACAGGGCTTCATGGTAGGTATCTGAATCAGACACTAGAAGTGACCTATGTATTGACACAACGATGGAACAGTTGGGGTTGGAAGGGAACCTTGCAGACCATCGAGTTCAACCACTCTGCCCAAGCAGGGTAACCTGGAGCAGTTTGCCATGTCCAGGACCACATACAGTCACATTTTTAATATCTATAAGGATAGAGACTCCACAACAACTTCACTCTGCAGATAAAGCAGCAGTGTGTATGAGAGAGGTAGATGGAAAATCTAATTTGCAAACAAAATTCTGGGACAAGTGTATTGTGAAAGATTTCTGGCCTAGATTAGGCCTGTTCTGTAATTTTGCCAGGAAGTTGACCTATGCTTTTATATGTTCCAACAACTGGAGTAGTGTGTCTGGAATGCCCCAGAGAAAGCTGCATTATAACGATGAGGAGTAATACTAATGTGCACAGGTCCTTGGGAATGGGAAAGGATAAAAACAATAGTAGAATTGTTTACAGTGTTGTTAACTGTTGAAAAACAAACAAAAATAGAGACTCCAATAGGTACTAATTGAAACAGCCTGTGATTTCCCTAAGAGAATGTTTTACATATGTGATGTCTTTAAGGTTCTATTTGAAACTATGACATTAAAAACTTCAGAAAAAATGCAAAATACTATTATTTCTACTATCTGCCTAAGACAGCATTTTATTCATTTTCTGAACTATTTCAATTTGTCATGAAGTTTAACCATCTCAATTCTTATTGGAATGCTAAATTAATTGGTACTTAGAAACTCTGAGCTATTTTTTTTCTTTTTTATTCTTTTCTAATCTGAACCATGTCATTCTAGACAGCCATCTAAGAAGAATCTTAAACAGTGGGTACTGTGTTTCAGCAGACGCTTATCTCCTCTCAACCTACTCTTTTTGTAGAAAATGGAATTTGATTACCAAAGGAATCAATCTGTAACTCAGCAAAAAGCACCTCCTTCATAATTTCCATAGCCCTGCTGCTTCACTCTAATTAATGTTCATCTGTAACTCACTCTTCCTGCAGCTTTGCCCTCCTAAATGAGTGAAAAATGGCAGGAAAGCTTTCGAAAGCAGTTTCCCCTTAAAAAATTATAGAAGAAACTGCATCAAATCATTTAAAGTTCCTAATAATAGTCTCATAGGCCTTTAAGAAAATATTGTCATTCAATTTAAATAGGGCTTTATTTGATCCAGGTGCAGCTGGATATCAAAATGATAATGTAAATACAACAATCTATTGTCATGGGTGTAGGCATTTTAATTTCTTTGCAGATGATATAAACCTGGCTTTTTTGGTTTAACTGGCAGGATAATCAGCATGCAACTGTGGGAAACAATCATTAATATGATGAAATACGAAAATAAGACTCATGCATAGAGAAAGGGCGGAAATGTAGTCATGGGGTGCAGGACTGGATTGATGATCTGGGCTCCATTCCCATCTCTGCTGCAGGCAGAAGTCTGTGTCTAGAGAGAGGAAATATAAGTATTTACGTTCTCTCACCTTTTGCTTATTTATGGTTCAATACAAGGACAACTTTTCACCTTCTGCACATATGCAATCCAATGAATACTTGCTTGGCATGCAAATTTGTAAGTTTTAGCATATAGTATTGAAATAGAGATAAAAATAATGTGTAAATTGAGAGCAAGGATTTCACCAGGCATATGTCTACCTTCAGAGCTTAAAAAAAAAATGGCATAGGCAAAAATCAAAATCCTTAGGTATTCAAAAAGTATGTTAGAAGAAGTTTTATAATGTTTCCAACCTCACTTTGGGGAATGATAGAAATAGTTTGATTCCATACACTTATTAACCTTGCAAGTTCAAATTTTATTGCAATAGGTGTTTTCATCGCACATAAACTGATGTATATTTACAACTGAATGAAGTGTTTAAAATTAATTGATGGAAGCAGAGAATGATTTGTGCATATGTGATTCACATGCACCAATTCCTAGATAGAATTTTAGGAAAAGCTATGTATATTCATTTATATTAATTACTGGTTTTCAGAAATAAGCTCTAAATGTGTCCATTATAAGGAAAGTTTTCAGATGCTACTATTTTGCACCTGAGAAAATAATTTGGCTAGGAAAGTAATTTATTTGAATCTTCCAAGTTTAATTTATGGCATACACATGAGGTTTTTCCAAAGTAACATTATCCCAACCTTGAATTTTAACAAGGAGGAGCATAGTGCTGACTTTTATTTTTGATTGTAGTTCAGATAATTAAGATTACTTTAACATTTTAGACAAAATACTGATAAGACCAGCAATATATATGGAAATGGAGTTTGAGTTTTTGCTGAATTTATTTCTTCTAGGTAACAGCAATGCTCAGGTTCTAAGCTCATTTGCTTCATATCACGACGCGCACTCAAATTATGTTTCCATTTCACTTTTCTATAAATGGATTAAGCTTATTTAATTTCTGCAGTCTGCAGATGGCCTTGGAGGGCAGTTCTTGCCCCCCAAAGCGTTTTCAATTGAAAGGTTCTATTATAGCTACACTGTTAGGGAAAATCCATGAAGAATTAACACTGAAGGACATGGTGCAGGACTTAGGTACTAATGTGTGAAAATGGGATGTCTGAGTTCTTTTTGCTGTTTTCTGACACACTTCATGTGTAAGGTATGTAAGCATATCATTTAAAAACAAATTTTAAGCCCTATTTTTTCCATGGTGTGCCCCAACAGTGTGCAAAGCTGACAAAACCTGAATGGCAAAATCCTTATGTCCATCATATATATACTGCCTCTGCAGCTTGTCAGAGGATCACAGAATCATTGAAGTTGGTATCTTCAGAGAAATCCAGTCCAAGACCCCTGCACAAGTAGGGTCAACTAGAGCACACTGCACAGAGTCATGTTCATGCGGGTTTTGAATATGTTCAGAGATGGAGACTCCATAACCTCTCCAGCTAGCCTGTTCCAGTGCTCTACTACCCTCACGGTCAAGAAGTTCTTCAAATTCAGGCGGAACTTCCTGTGCCTCAGTTTGTGGCTACGACCTCTCATCCTATCACTGGTAACCACTGAAAACAGCCTGGCCCCATCCTCTTGACACCCTCCGTTAAGGTATTTGTACACATTGATAGTATCTCCCCCTCTACCAGTTTTCTCTAAGTTAAATAGACCGAGCGCTCTCAGCCTCTCACACAGAATCACAGACTGGTTGAGGTCAGATGGGACCTCTAGAGATCATCTAGTCCAACCCCCTGCTCCAGCAGGGACACCCAGAGCACAGGGCACAGGGTGGCATCCAGGCGGGTTTGGAAGATCTCCAGAGAAGGAGACTCCACAGCCTCTCTGGGCAGCCTGTGCCAGGGCTCAGGCACCCTCACAAGAAAGAAATTCTTCCTCACATGCAGATGAAACATCTTGCATTTTAATTTATACCCCCTGTCCTGTCACTGGCCACTCTTTACATTCTCCCCTCAGGTATTTGTTCATATTGGTAAGATCATCTCTCAATCTTCTCTTCTGCAGGCAATCTTTTCCTCATAAGGAGACATACTCAAGTATCTTTGCAGCCCTGTGCTGGACCCTCTCTAGAAGTTCCACATCCCAATAGGGGATGGAAGTGCCAGCACTGGATACAGTATCCAGGTGTAGCCTCACCAGGGCTGAGTATAGAGGGGCATTATCATCTCCCTTGAGCTGCTGGCAACACTCTTCCTAATGCACCCCAGGATCCCATTGGCCTCTTTGATCACAGGACACATTGCTTATTCATGTTCAAATTGTTGTCTACCAGGATGCCCAGGTCCTTCTCTGCAGAGCTGTTCTCCAGCAAATCAACACCCAGGCTGTCGTGGTGCCTGCAGTTATTTTTCCCTAGGTGCAGGACGCTGCACATGCTTTTGAGGTTCATGAAGCCTCAGAGTTTCTCTATAGGCCCTGAAAGCCATAGACATTGTGGTGTTTCTCTGACACTTTATCTACCTTAGTTATTTTGATTATCAGCTTTTTGAGATGGAGATTGCATTTAACAGTATGCAAACACAGTATTGTGCACAGTGGGGCTGAATGCAGCTGGATGCTACCCTAATACATTTGCTTAGTAACAGCAATGCCTATAGTTTCCATTGGGCAGCAGAATCATCCTTTCTGCTTTAACAGGAGCTATCCAAAGGGCTATATATTGAACTCTGCTGGCTCCTCATCTGGGGGATTTTACAAGAGGTAATTAATATAGGGCTTAAACCCACTCAAGTGGAAATAAATCTTTGCTTTCAATATCTATTTTGGTCATAAATTTAAAGTCTCATATATTTTTACTAGGTACATTCAAACATTTTAGAAGGAAGAATTAGGTCTAAGTTTGCAAAATCTACTTTGTCTATCCATTTGCCTCAAAAATCAATTTGTTACCTGACTTCATTGTTAGTATGCTAATTACTTTGACAACATCTTTGAACATTGCTTGGAGGATTTGCTTTTATTCGAAAACAGATGTGTGCTTGCCTTAATGCTGTATGTTTCTGAGGTAAATATCGCCAATATTTCTTTAGGGAGTTTTTTAGCTGGAGCATAATTTCTGTTCAGTTTGAATCACATTTGTTAAATTATTTCCCAACTAAACCACAGCAGGGAGAAAACAGCTGCTTACATACAAACAAGAAAGTAGAAAATAATAAGCTGGAGGATATGTGCACTACAGAAAGCTGATAGATTTCCTTTGAGAAAAGTTTCTGAAAGGTGGGAGAGAACTTTTGTTTTGCATTGACCATCTCATGTGAGCTGCCCTACCCAGAACAAAAGGCAGAAAAAGCCATGTGCCAGAATCCGCTGGATGAAAGGAGATGAGAAGCAGTATGTTCAGAAATCACTGAAGGTCATTGGGATATAACTGATTAGTGTGGCTGCCTTCAAGCAACCAGCAGGTTTTGACAGTTGCAAATTCATTCTACCCATCATGAAACACATGATCAGCTGTCTATGCTCTCCTTCCTAGGTCATACCCCAGGAGAGGGAGAGATATTCTTTCTTGATTCTGAATATGCGTAATTCTTCCTTCCTCACCAGTCAATTAATTTTCATTTCCATGGAATCATTTTGCCATATATCTTCCCAGTTGCAACTTGTATGTTCTTTTATAACCACCCTGTAAGCTTCAGTATTTTGGTGACATTAGCCACAGATAAACTCAGTGAAAATCATTGCCTATCTAGTGCCTATCTGCACTAAATAACTGGAGGTGCCCGGGAACATTACCTGACTAGCCAGAGAATAGACAGGGAATGGTCCTCTTACGTTGTGAAACAATGTGACCACCTGCAAACTGCAGGCTAGAAAGAGTCTCTCAAATAGTTTGATTCCCTAATCTCAGCTTGAAATTTTGGGAGAGATTGTCAGTTGTCAAATGCCACAAACATGCTAGGGATGAGTTTAACAGGTCACCAGTGTAAATGACAGAATTTCAGTGCCCAGGAATTATCCTGGGATTAGCATATTAGTAAATTGAATGTTTGATCTACTAGTAGAGAGGTAGTCATTAAGAATTAGTTTTAATATGTTCCTCTAAAGGAACAAAGAAGAAAAAAGGCAGCCAGTTTTGTAAATAACTTTTTTAAAAGTTTGTTTGCTGTATTCAGACATGAGATACACAGAATTGACTCCTGCATCATGCTCCCCATAGCTACTTTCATTAGAGGAGCACCTCTGCCTCTCTCTTCATTTATATCCCAGAGGCCACACAGGTAAGTAAGCATTACCTTGCTGAACAGCTGTGGGCAAGTCAGAATTCAAGGACAGAGATAAGTTCTATCTTCCAAGAAAGGACAACTCATTGTCCATCTCCGATCTATTGTTCTGCCCTGTTCTTCATCACAAGGCTATATATGGGATGGGTGCATACTCAGCAAGTTTGTAAGTTATACCAAAATCGGGGATGGTTGGTAAGCTGGAGGACAGGACTGCTATTTAGAGGGACATAAGCTGCAGAAATGAGATCACAAGAACCTCCTGAAGTTCAACAAAAGCAAATGTAAGGTTCTGCACCAAGAACGGACTAACGTCATACTCCAGTAGACAAGACAGGAACAAATCCAACAGAGGGACATGAAGATGGTCAGGAAACTCAAGCATGTGATGCACAAGGAGAAACTTAGGGAGCTAAGTAGGTTTTATGACTGTCTTATTGGAGTGTAATACGGTTCCTAACAAGAAGGTGTAAAACCGAGGGAGCCAAAGTCTTGTTGGAGATGCACAGCAATAGGACAAAAGGCCATGAAAACAAGGTGGAACATGGGAAATTATGATTATCTATTAAGAACATGTTTTTTTTTCACTGTGAAGATGGTCAAATTTTGGAGCAAAGGTCCAGGCAGGCTATGAAATCTCCAATCTTACAGATACTATAAAAGCAACTAAAGAACTTGCACAGTTGCTCTGACCAAGGTACACTAACAATAGGCCTTTCTTTGAGAAGGAGGTTTGATGACAGACCTCCAGAGGTCTCTTCCAAACTCAATTATTCTATGACTCCATGACTCGATATCACCTGCCCTTGAAGCACTGTGGAAGCTGCTTCACAGTTGGATAGCAGGAAGCTAGGGGGTCTGAGTTATATTTGCATAGAATGCAGTGTAGAAATTGAGTGCCAAGACACATCCTCTTAGCATTCAAATTAATCTGGTATTTGGAGCAACCATTTATCCGCTGTCTCACTAAGGAGATGAGGTATGTCATTGAAAATTGAGAATAAGCTCACTGTGAGCATGCATAGTGCTCAGTGCACAGTGTGGCTTACTGCTACAAAACAAACTCTCCAGAGCAGGGTCATTTTTACTGCCAGAGTTTCCCTTTCCCTACCGCTCAGCTCTGTCTCAGTCTGTATTACTGGTCAGCATTAACATGAATAAACCAACCATTAAAAGCAAAGATACCTGGTGTCAATAGTGCTAAGATAAGAATTGTATCACATGTGCACATAGAAAAGAAATACACAAAATTCATGAAATGAAATACTTCAGCAGTTATCAGTAACTTAAATTATTGCTAGCCAACCAAAGATGTATGATGGACATAATGGATACTTACCTTCCGCCAGACTAACCAATTGAGACAGACCTGAAATGGATACTGCACCATTGGCTAAAATAACAGTTTAGCCATTTACTAGAGCAGTTTGTTAATGGCTGAACTGACACTCCACAGCATGCAAGGATATATATTTTCCTTCCTTACCTTCTGTTCCAGTGGTGAGAACGCAGCATGTCAGTTGCTCCTGCAAGTCTAGTTGCATTTCATATTAAGGGAACTTCCTAAAAGCAGTAACTTTCCAACAACTCAGCAAACAACAGTCCTTGACTCTTGCAGTAATACAGTCACAAAAAGGTTAAGAGCCTATGAATTTTAATCACTGGTCCAAGGTATAGCCATGCCCACAGTTGGACTTGGATCAAAGTCTATTCTCACTTTACATCCCCCCTGCTAAAATGCAAATGGAAATTCAAGAGTGGGCCTAAGCTGGTCTCTGAAGTTCTGTGGTGAGGATGAGTCTGAGAAGTCAGACTGAAGAGCCTTCATACTTTAGTGGTGGCTCTACCGGTTCACAGGAAACCTGAGCTATGTGAATTGAAGCTGAATATTTGTTGTATGAACAAGATAAAACACGGACATAAGCCGAACACAGTTCTTATCAAGCTTAAGCCAACTTTCAAGTATATTTTTGTCCTCAAGTTGTAGACTTGACTCATGTAATTCACCGAGTGGCATACAGGCAGCTGGTTGCAGATCTAAGCATTTGTCTCTTTGGCACTGGACAAATGTAAAACTATGACCCTTTCCCAAAGGACAGAAATTCTAGTAACTGTGCATAGTGTATTGCCCCATTTATCTCTGTAGATCAACCAGCAGTGGTAGGTGTTCCATTAACAAGTTCCTCAGCACCTGGCCCATGAGTATTACACAGCTGTTCTTCAAACAATGGAACTAGTTTAAGTACCACTTGGGTAGAATTTTCAAAGCATCCCAGTATTTGTCTTTCTTCCAATTATTATCTTTTTGCCATTATCCTATTTCCTTTGTTCCCTCATTTATTCTGAGTTGGTCTTTCATTCTCAGTTCCTGTTTTGGCATCGTTATTGTTATTGCTTTTTCAGAATTTTTCTGCCCTTACCAGCTCTCATCTGGGCCATTTGCTTTGCCCTTTGTTTTATTCTTGTCGTCTGGACTGGTCTGGCAATAAGAGATGACTGCACAGCAGGGAAATCTTTCATCTCAATGTTCAGCCAGTAAACAGAAATGTTGAGCTCACTCTCGTGGGTCTGCATTTTTTTTTCTCCCCATCAAACAGAAGAAAGTAAAACACGGCAGTTTTCCTGAAGTTAGCCTCAAAGCTCAGTTCTCTGCCAGACCTCCCTCACAGATTCTTCTGCATGGGTCTTCTACATACCTTACAATCCTAAATCCCAGTTCACCAGCACAGAGTCTATTGTTGTGCTGTCCATGCATAGTATCGTTTTATCTCTTGTCATTCCATTATCTCCTAAATATATTTAATATTTCCTTCCTTTGTAAAATAAATGAATATGGATTTAGGAAAAAACAAACAAACAAAAATGTAGTTTCTTTTTTAAAAGCAAGTTGCAGAAGACATTAAACAAACATATAATCAGGTTGACACTATTCAGGATTTATTTAAGATTCTCAAAGGAAATCACAGTTGGTACTGGTTAAAACTCAGAGACTGAAAACTGAGCATTTCGAGCATTTCTTCTGAATTCCATTTGTCATGGGTTCTTTCAGGTGCATCCAAAAAATACTACTTACAGAAATCCAGCATTTCCTTTTAATTTACCATACATTCACTGTATTAGTAAGCTTAGGAGGCAAAAGTAAGACAGACTGAATGTCATCTCACATCTTTTATTTCCTCCAGATTATCTGCAGGAAAGTGGAGAAATTTTCTCTATTTAAGAGAACTTGTGAAACAATGCTCCAAGTCTAAAGATAGGGTTCTACTCCTCTCGATCTGCTATCTTGAAATACGTACTGAAGGATCATATATAGTAGAAGACAGTTTTCCTACTTAACTAAGTTTTTTTTTTTCCTGTTCCTTATTACATTTTGTGCTTTCCATAGGAAAGTTTACTTTTTCCTATACATTATTTTATATATATATATATGTGTATATATAAATGGAATTTGTGTTTGGTAAGAAATTCATGGTGATTGGCATTTAATTTCATGTACAAAATTCTTTTCCAGTTAGCTGGAAAGAATCACTTCAGAAACCATCCAAGGACCTTAAACTAGTCCAACGTGCAAGACAGCAGCTTGGCTCACCCACTGGTTGGCTTTCCACCAATATTTCTAGGCAGATAACCAAGTAGAAAGCTCACCTGAGCTGCCTGCCAGGTGGAGGTGAGAAAAGCCACTCACACACCAAGCATGCCAGATGTCCTGTCAGGCAGAGAACATAGCCTCCAAGCAATCTGGGGAATCAATTGGCTAAATATTTGAAAATTCAAATTTTAAAACAAGTTGATCTAAGACAGTTTGCAGGAATGAGTCTTGAAAGTAATTTCCAAGGTCTCCAGAATCTGTTGGTTGCTACAAATAAATCTTAATATGAATTAATACAGAGCAATGCTTAGTTATCACCAGTATTTGAAGAGTAGGCATGGGCCAGTTAATCTGTTATCACTCTCCAGCAAATTTGTAATCCCAATATAAGATTCAATTAATGAAAATTAAAGGTAGAAATATAATTAACACCAGACAACTTATGAAACTTATCAAACAAAAAAAACCTTCCAATTTGATTTAATTTCATATGTGTCATTGATAATATGCTTACATATATTAAGATTTGACTTGATACCATATGATATTCACGTTGAAAAAAAATGAGGTGTACATTACCATTAGTGCTGCACATACTAAACAGTTTAAGAACAAACTAGGTGATCTCTGTGTAAGAGGCCAATGGAAAATCATCATCAAATGCAAGTGTTTCTAAAAGCATTCTGTACGATTTTTTTAACAGCAAGACTTATTACCACAAGGATGCATCTCCAACCTTTAGTATTTGCCAGTAAACAGTGAATCTTTTCCCTTAGGCTTTGCTTTAGGCAAACAGGAGTACCTCTTCAGTTAAATACTGCTACTTGGTGTAACATGGAGTTAAGCTGGCGAAATCTACTTTGGTGCATAAGAGTTAAAATTAAAGAAGATTATCTCTTTAATCTTTCAAATTCATGGAGAAGCCCACCATAGCATCAGTAGGTGAATAGTTTTCATGAAGGATTCTGCAAACACGACTTCAGGTACCAGAGGCAGTTCATATAAACTAGCTGAGGCGTATCTACATGGCACAACACAGAGAATGAATCCACTTAAAGTTGTTTAGTTTGGGAGAAATACACCACCTCAGGCAAAACCTGATGTAATGTAAGCATTGCAATTCTTTTACAAGCAAAGTGCTTGGATATCCAGCCCAGTATTGCCAGAAAGTTGCCAAACTAATTTGGAGAAATGAAGCCTCACGTAAGAGGTTTTCTAAACCTGGTACAGGAAGACTGAACAGAAACCAGCAAATGATCAATAGAGGTATGAATAAACTTGTCATCTCTTGTTGTCATTTTACAAAAGGTCCATACAGAAATGAACACAATGGTTAAAAAAAAAAGTTAGAAAAAAATCGTATTATTTTCAGCTATAGAACATCTAGAAATATTTCTCTCCAGTAAATAATCTTTCAGCTGACTGTTTCTCTCTACCACATCAAGGCTTTGTGTTTAAGAATTCTTGGCAGTTCTCAGATTAATACCACCCAGTCCATTGCTAATAAAACAATCTTTCTCCTTTACCCTTTCTAAGTTGATACTTATGCAAATTACATCTGAAGAGAGAGTCTTTGGATTAAGGTTCCCCACTGATGGATAGGTAATTCTCTTTCTCTGTGGCAGGTAATGCCACCCTCACACAGATGCTTGAATGCTGGTTCAATTTTCTTGATCATCAGTAATGATGACATCTGTTAGCCTCACTCTATCCAAACACTGTGAGGATTTTGTTATTTTACACAGCTTACCCTTCTGATTATTGCTGCCTGTTCTCACTGTTGGAAAGTGCAACATTGCTGCTACAGTGTGGAATACACTATATAGGCGTCATAAAAGAGCTCTTGTTTTTCAGGGCATCTAAGGGATGCTGTGAGTTAAATAACAGAGAGCCAAAGCCACACATACAAGAGCATGGCAGGGGAAGGTATAGGCAATTATCTACTGTGAATTCAGTCACTCTAGGCTGCTGTCTTCAGCATGTAAAATATCCTTGCAGACACAAAGGATTATCTTATTATCCTACAGCTATAATGCAAAATATTTTGAAAATTAAGGTCTGTGCTGTGATTGAGACATGTAGAATAATAAATGCCCCTTCACACACATTTATTGATACCCAGACTTCCTCCGTTATGGGAGAATATGCATACCCCAAACTCAAAGCTCACTGCATACATGGTCAGTAGTGGACTGGCTCCTAAAAGCACTAACATATCCATAGTTTCCAGAAAAGAAACACTACATATGGTCCTAAGTGCAAAGGTTGCCCTTATATGCAGCAAAGCTCCAGAATTTTGGCACAAAGTGTTGCGGTTTGACGTGGGGGGCAAATTTGGTAAGAGATGAATCCTCTTGCATTCTAGCCGATCCTCAAAGGTTACAAGGGCTGGGCAGATGGACTCATCTCTTGTTAGGGATACCAAATACTGTGTTAGCTATACACCCAACTCGGGCAGTATTGGATTCACGAACAGTCTGTTGACTTTAGGTCTGATTGCCTTCCTAGGAGAGAATCAAGTTTTCAAATAGTGTGATCAACTATAAGCTTTCTTCTGACTGTGTCAGATTCATGAACAGTCTGTTGACCATAAGTCCGATCACTTTCAAAAATAGTGGTCGGGTTCACAAATAGCACAACTTATTCAAATGCAACATTTAGAGAACAGGTTTTGGATGTCAGTAGAGGAAATTCTCTACTACAGTGTGGGGTTCCTAGCTAGTGCCTATGGTACAAATGCGTAATCATCACTCACCCAGAAGATGGGAGAGGGCTCTCAATCTTGAGGAGTCTCCTCAGGCAGTGTCCTGACCCGAGGGGAGAAAAAGGGTTCAGTCAGTCAACTGATCCAGAAGTTACGATGGAATCTTCCCTCTCTCCTCTTCCTTCTTCCTTAATTCCTCTTCCTCAGTTTTTATCATCCCATTCTTCCTTCCTAGTTCTTACTATCTCATTCTTTCTTCCTAGTTCATATCCCCTCATTCTTCCACCATAGTTCTTACCCCTCCTTAGTTCACCTTTTATATATTTTCTTTTACATTTAGGTGAAGCTTGGGTGACTCTAGTCATACTTTCGTTATTGATTGGTTTTAAAAAAGTCTCTCGAGTTTATCGAAAATCTAGAGACCATGCTCAGTGAGCAGACATCATTCCTCGGAGGCGGGTAACTTCTTGGATGGGGTTGTCTATTGGTATTATGAGATCAGAATGAGAAGTTTGAGCAAAGTCCATCAGAAGGAACTGATCTGCCACCATTGTTGACTCAGCACCAGACATCTTATTGTACTATGTGGCTTATCAGCCATGCGGTATGACCAAGTTGCCACCTCTGCAGGGAGTATAATAGAGTTTGGCCGCGGTGTCTTCACTCCGCTCCACCCTCCATTCACTCATTCTCTGCACAACACCATCAGATTACCTCCTCTGCAGGGAAGCCAACGAAGTTTGGCCATGGTGTATTCCTTCTACTCCATATTCATTTACTCTTATTAATGTGTGCTAGGAGGGCAGATTGTGTTGCCAAAGGAATCATGGAATAGTAGATTCTGCACATACCAGCCATCCTGGAAGCTGTAACTGTCTCTCACCTCAAGCAAGTCTTTGTAATCCCGGAATTTCTGGTAGGCTCTAGTTTTCTTAAGTCCCCCTTTCTTGAGCAATTCTCTCACACTAAGCAAGCAGTGTAAACTTTTACTCTTTCACCGGTCCTTTCTTCCTACTGTAAGAAAGTAAAAATGGTACTTGTCCTGAATGGTCTTTTCACAGACCTGCATTCTCAAAATGTGAGCAAAGCCAGTGGAAAAAATGTTTCTTTTCTCACCTTTTCTGTTCTATAGGAATGGAATAATTATTGCTTGAAATAATTATTTAGATAAAAGTAGCTTCTACAATACCCAATCACAATTAGGTGTCTATTGGATCTATTCAAACACACAGTAAGACTCAATGCACAGGAAGACACTGACACTGACACTGTGTTTGGCAATAGCAAAACATATAGACGGAGGGATGTGCAGTTGTGTGCAGTTCTGGGTTCCTCAGTAAAAGAGTGACGTGGAACTTCTAGAGAGGGTCCAGCACAGAACAATCAAGATGATTAGGGATTCGAACATCTATCGTGTGAAGAAAAAAGACTGACAGGGGACCTTATCAATATGTATAAATACCTGAGGGGAGAATGTAGGGAGGATGGGGACAAATTCTTCCCGATAGTGGCCAGCAACAGAAAAAAGGGTAACGGATACAAGTTGAAGCACAGGAAATTCCATCTCCACGTGAGGAAGAACTTCTTTGCTGTGATGGTGACAGAGCCCTGCAACAGGGCTTAGAGAGGTCATGGAATCTCTCTGGAGATCTTCCAAACCCACCTGAAGGCCACCCTGTGTCACATGCTCTGGGTGTCCCTGCTGGAGCAGGGGGGTTGGACTAGATGATCTCTAAAGGTCCCTTCCAACCTCAAACATTCTGTGATCCTGTGTGGAGACCAGAATAACTAGCTCAGATAGCAGGTCAAAATAGATCTGATTACAGCCATGCATATCTTCTGCTTGAAAATGATGCCTATCCAGAGCTTTCTCAATATCTTTAATATTCAACTTTATGATACACTGTGAAAACAACCTGCTAAAATAAATATGGGAAAATCCATCTGAATGTTAAAGGTCTTTCTTCCTTTTTTTTTTTTTTTCAAAAAAAGAGCCCAAGTGAGTATCATGGCTCTCAGAAAATATTGATGCCTTACAGAGATAATCTGGGTATTCAGACATTTTCAATAGCTTGAAATAGTACTGCTGGCTGTTCTTTACCCTGTGTGGCTCTGTTAGCAAAGCAGTTGGTGCTAGCAGCTGTCAGAGCTTTCATAAAATAATATGTGAGATTTCGGCATTGTTTTGAACATAGAACCCAGCTGCCTGCCATTGTTTTTCTCGCCTACACCTTCTATTCCTTCCAGGCCTTGAGCTCCTACAATGCGAGAAATAAGCCAGCAAAAAAGGCATTAAGCCTTGTGCCTGAGCTGGATCTTGTATTTAATCACAGAAACAATATTTTCATCATTATTTGAATCTATGGCATCCTCTGTGGTAAGCTTTGCTACATCAATTTGCTAGATGACTTTTAAAATAAGGTAATATAGCAAATAAAAGGGGATAGGAATCTTAGAGTGGAGGTGAAGAACCGTGTTTTGATCAGAGTCAGTAGTTCAGAGCTATTTCTCAGACCTACACCGAATAATACAAGTCATTTGTAGCATTCTTTTTAACTTCAGTGTCTGTAGACCAAGCTCTAAATCCTCTGTTAGGAGCCTTCAACACAAGCCATCCATATATATCTCTATGAGATTATTATCTGATGTTCTGTCATTAGCATAGAATTTACAGTAGGTCCGTGTATTTACTTTAAAGCTAGAAAAAGCAAGAATACATAAAAAGTCTCTCAGAATAAAGTGTGTCAGAGGTAATTCTCATTGCATGCAACACATATTGAGGAGTACTTATTACCAATAAATTGCAGAAGACCACACAAATATGAACAGATGTGTAAAAAAGTCACAGTATCACAGAATGTTTGAGGTTGGAAGGGACCTCTAGAGATCATCTAGTCCAACCTCCTTGCTCAAGCAGGGACACCTAGAGCATGTGGCACAGGGTTGCATCCAGGTGGGTTAATAGATGTCTCAAACATATATGTAAGATGGGTGCTGAGAGAACAGGAAAAGTGTTTAGAAGAAAAAAAAATATTCACAGTAAAAACCAACTACTCAATGAAATCTGTGTTGTGTTGAATGTCTTTCTTCCTTCTGTATAATTATGTTGGTTTTGTGAGGATTTAAACCCTAAAACCACTATACCAAAGGGAATACTTCCTTTTTATCCTGGCAAATTCTCATAAAATATCATATATTTCACTTGCTATGAAAGCAGGTGCTGTGATCATGTCTTAATAGTGCAAGAAATTGTGGGAGGATCATCTCACTGTTGAAACTTTGAAGATACTGAATTACGATACATGAGAAAATACAGCTTTCTTTTCATTCTGAGAAATGAAACACTGGTTTCTTGGAAAGTATGGCTATAGTTCATAAAAGCATAGTATACAAGTTTTTATGACAGACAACTTCTAGGGAAATTAAGCCTGAGGGGGACACAAAGGACAACAGAAATTATAGATTTTGACACAGAAAATTTCAGTGACTTTCCTGTGGTGTCATGTAGTATTCCTTTCATTGCTAGCGAATTTCCATCCATAGGAGCCAAAGAGGCTGTTTGCTTTTGGGCACTACACACACATTTATACACAACCATTATAGAAAGAACCTGAACTCAAAAAGTTCAAATTAAAAAAGCACTCAAACAAGTCACCCCTTTTTCTCAACTGCTCTGCATACACACCTTAGGCTTCCTGTTCACCCTCAAGGACAGCGTTAACAACTCACATTTAAACACACATTTAAACTACAACTGACATTTAAAGGTTGCTAGTCAACAGTAAAAGAGTTCTTAAGCATTTGCCACAAAGGGTGGTCCACAACTTAATATGTTAATGTCTGTCTCAGAAATACTGCTCCTCTCATTCACATGGAAATGGCCAAATGTGCCTCTCTTTAAAAGTGATATGGACCACACCTCTCATTAGTGTGGCATTTGATCACACACAGCAGGTGTCATTCTGCTTACAAGGAAGTGTCATATTAGGATAATGTGCTCATTAATATTAATATAAAGAACTTTATTCATGAAAATTAATGATAAGTTATTTATCTTCCTTTCAAATGATTTAGCAGCCAGAAATGACAAAGACAGCAAGGAATATATAATGACCTTGCACTCTATGGAGCATCAGATGTCACCCATCATCTGGGTCTCAGGGAGTCTAAAAACCTTTGCCTACAGCAGTGGTTTGCAATTTATTCTGCTCCCTACTTTCAGATTGATTTCCTCACTGCAATGCATAGAGGGAGGGTTATATTATCTCCATCTTTTCTTCCAAGTTCAAGACATCATGTGGCATTAAGAACTCCAGTTTGAGGAACACTGGCCTGGAGCCAATCTACACTTGAGTTTTCTATAACTATTACAAATGTAAATGCAGATATTTTCAGATTCACTGGAGGTTTTTGTTAAACCATAGATCCCAGTAATGAAAGAATAAAAAACTAGCAACTGTATTTACGAGCCCATTAGAGGAACCATCTTAGGAAACTGCAGTTAAAGTCTGTTTATCACGCTGCTCTATACTGCTTCCAGAAGCTTAACTTTAATGAGCTATAAAATGGAAAACAAGCTATTCCCAAACAATTCTCACAATTTAAATAATAATTAACAAATAAATCTAGCAGCGATAAAAGAAAATAGCAAGTGAGAGATGGAGACTCAGTCAGGAGTGGATGTCATGGGCCTAACTCCATACATGAGTGCACAATTTCTAACTCACTATTGATAAGAACCAATTCAGTGATGCCCATGAACCTACGCCGCAGCCATGCCAGCTCTTGGAGCCAGTTATTGACTTGCTCTTGTGGACATGCCATAGGCAGAATAGTCCCCCATGTGGTATTTGAGACTGGAAGTGGAGGGAAGGTCTTGGATTCAGAGGGGGCATAGATGAGATGTGGTTGGTGATCAGTGCTGCTTCCAAAGAGAGTTTCCAAACAGAGGGCATGGATGGCATGGTACTCCCCAGCTCTCTGCTCTTCCTAACACCTTCTTATACTTCACAGTCTCCCCATTCTTTCTGCTGCTGGCCTAGCTCTTCCTAAACTGTCCAGAGCATATCCCAAAGTTTGCACTTTCATGCCAGAAATTCTGGGAAGGATCTGCAGTGTATAACCTGAAGCATACCCATACACACACACACATACACACACTTAAAAAAAAACCATGTCCCAGGCTCAGAGTGAATCATATATGAATAAAGCCAGCTCTTTCGAATAAGATCAAGTGTTTTTAAAAAATGATTTTTTTCTTTGCCTGAGTCACAGGAGAGCTTGCTGAAAGCTAATTTAAGAACTATCTGTAAAGATTATTGAAATTAATGAGCAAATTATTATTCCACCTTTTAGCTCAGTATGCTATGATGCTGTGCTCTCACTTACGAACCTAAGAATGTATGAATGGCTATAGTGGGGCATGCAAAAATCTATCTAATCCACTATTTTCTCTCTCAAGGTGGTCAAAAGCAGATGTCTAGAAAAGATGCCATAATAAGAACAGAGGCACATACAGTGATATTTCCCTGGTATACTTTTCCAGCTTCCAGCAATATGTAGCTCAGACACACTTTGTGTGTAATCGCCCTTGAATAGATTGTTCTTCTATGAATTTGTCTAATTGCCTGTAAACTTTTGACATTCACGATATCCTGTGACAATCAGTTCCACAGTTTAACTATGTGTTTTATGTTCTGAACTGGACAGCCGATAATTTTACTCAAACTCCTCTAGTATCTCTGGGAAACAATGAATAGTAGATAAAATAGAATTTCGTAATGACCTTCTGGAAACAAGTAGGTTCGATAACATTTGCGCTCACTTTACTCTTTGTGTTAATATTCCTTGGCTTTTTTTTTTTTTTTTAATGGTGCTCAATATGCATACTGCATTTTGCAAAAGGTGTCTTAGAAGTATCTAAGATGTCCATTAACTTCTACTGCTACAGAACAGGAGTAGGAAGAAGGACATTAAAATGTACTTCTCAGTTCTCAAACATAGCCTAATTGCTGTGCAGAGAAGAATTTAAAAACAGGTGAGACAGAATTTAGCTTATCAAACTACTGAGGTGCTAAAACCCAGGAGGACATTGGACCTTCTCTGATCTCCCGAGGTGACTATGCATATGAAACTCAGGACACAAGCAAGAGTTTAGGTCTTTTCCTCTCTCAAGTGCTTCATATTCCCTCTCCTAGCCATTCCCCACACACAGCATCCCATTCTGAGAACGTTACCCACTTCATTAGCTGTCAATGTCTTCATCTGTTTGTGAATGTGTGCTTTAATCTATTCTGACACTTCTGTAAATTTAACTGAGTGCCGCTTGCTTTTTTCATTATATATGTATTTGTAAAAATCTGACCTCAATTTTTGACCAATCTCCATTCCTACACAAATCAGTGCTGATCAACCTGAGGAACTGAAAAATACTCAAAAAAAAATACTGAAAGAAAAATGAGTATCTTTTTACTTCACCTGAAGCAGTGGAAACAAAAGCGCTGCTGAAAGAGAACACATAAAGTAGCTGGCTTTGAAGGAACATAAAATAAATGATCATGTTAACATTAAAGCAGATTAAATAAGTCACAGTACATTAAGTTCCTTTGTCTAGCTTTGTACACTTCTCAGGTGCTGGGCTGCAACCCATCTGGGACACATCAGTTTTCCAGGAAAAAAAACTTGCAGCATCTAAAGTCGACATTTACACCACCCCAAGGGAACTGAGACTGTGTAACAGACGCTGATTTTGCCCTGAGGTAATGTGAGGGACTGATATGGGTATTCAGTAAGTGTGGGGGTGGGTCTACCTCCATACATGGATGAATCCCTAAAAGGAGCCATCTCGGGGAAGAGGTGGGCACTGTGGCCATATAAGGCAATCCTTCCAGAACCTTCAGGCAGTTCCCTTGTGCTCTCTCTGGGAGAGAGAGTGTTCCCATTAGAATTCACAGCTCTGTGCTGCAGCTTCTTTCAGAAAGCACCTGCAGTTTCTACCTCATGTCCTCGCCGCACCAGCATCCCTTTGCACATTTTCAGGGGTTAACTCTGTACTCGCCCCTCAATGGCTAAGGCAGTCAGCACAGGTTCCTGAGGAAGGGAAGTAAGAAACTGTCAAGGCCATCTTCCTGGAGGGCAGTGTGCCTTATCCAGAGAACTACAAGCCTCTCAGCCTCACCTACGCTCTCGGGGATAGAGCAAGTCTTCATGCTGAAATCAGGGAAGGATAGTAAGGGGCCTGGGAGGAGTAAATCTAGATGAAGGAAGGGGAGGTGAAAAGGAGGGAGAGCTGTCAGGACCATGAGGTAACTCCTCGGCCTTCATGGTCCTGAGCAGCCTCCCCTGGCACCTCTGCCCCTACCCCTTGCCTGGCCCGTAGGCCTGGCAGTTGCCTCTCACCTCACATGTGTCCTTGCGATTTCTGCCCCAGCTGTTCTTCAGGAGCACTGCTCTCCAGCTCTGGCATAGACATGCCTGCACCTGGACCCAGACCCCCTGTTTACTGTGGACTGCCTTGCTGCCTTACCATCAGACCTCCCTCATCACACTGTACCATGCTCTTTACCTGTTTGGCTCACGTGTTCACTGTTAGGCAGAGTGACACATGAGCCTCCCACAATCCACCTCAAGAAGGGGCCCATGATTGAGAGATATCACCTCAACGTACCTTAACCATGATAAGAATCCTAGAGCTGAGCTGAACGAATATTCTTGAAACAGAACTTGCGTTCAGAGCTCTGTGCTGGCTGCAAGCCTGGGGCACCCTCTCTTGGGCAGCATGGAGCCTCGCATTGGAACACTTGCAAGCTTTTATCACTGAGCCTTCAGCTGCTGTGTTTGCTCAGTGTTCTCTCAGCCTCAGAACGGATCATCTCACGGTTCTGTGCACTGCCGTGGTCCTTGTGCCTGGCATGAAAATCTGCTGGCCCAAAATAAGAGCCACGGGTGGCATTGGCCTGCCTCCACTTATTATAGCACTTCTTTAGCCGCACAATCATGCCCAGAACAAGGGGCATATTGGGACAGCTTGGATGTTCACTGCTAACCCCATGCTTTCTTGGCTCTCCCAGGGGCCTCTGAGTGGTGCTGGAAACCTGGGAAATGGCAACTTGGAGGACCCCGAAGGTGAGCAGCCACTAACTTGTGCAGCTCCTTGCCAAGACAACTCCCTGCTGCCTACACCCGCCAACCTGTTCCGCAACTGGGGCTCTGCCAAGGGACTGCCCACACTCCCTCCTCTTTCAACAGCATCCTTCTTCCTCACAGCAGTCATGGAGGAATCAACAGAGAGAGAGCAAGCAGAGCAAGCAGAGCCCTTACCAACCATCACACTGGTTTGGCCCCTGGTAGGCAAGAGCAAGATACAGCACGGAAGTAAAGAGGCCGGTTCTTGCAGCCATGAAGAGAAGATCATGGCCTCAGGCAGGCCAGAGTAAATGCAAGGGATGCCCAAGAGATGCCCAATACCTGAATCCCAAGCAGTGCTACTTTTTGCCAGCTGTGGGAGCACTGATGCTAGGGACCCTTCCGTCCTCAGCTTGAGTCGCCTTGGGGCCCGGTATTACCCAGGTTTCACATTAGGGGAAAACAGGCAGTGCTGGGCTCTCTTCTAACCTTCTATATGTGTCTCATTCTCAAAAGGAAGGACACTTAGCCTGCTGGGAAGCTTCTCAAGGCATACCCATCACTCAGGCATGCCTGCTTTTCAGCCAGCCAGCCAGGCTGGAGGACAAAACTGGCCTGTTGTGGCCAGGACAGAGCAAGGGGATGCAGGCAGGTTGTGAGACATCACTGGGAGACCTCCCAGGACAGGTGGACTTTGCAAATGATGCCCTGGGACACTCTTACGCCTGCCCCACTCGCTCCAAGCCTACCCCTAAGGCCTCTGGGCTTAGAGTAGTCCTCAG
>JAWLRI010000212.1:0-19430 GCA_034781795.1 Crypturellus tataupa
GAAAAGAACACAAAGAATGATAAATCTTCTAAAGCCACTCGTGATCCCTCTGCAAAAAAAAATCAAAGGACAGATAGCAGCTATGGGTAAACAGCATAAAAATTAGGCTTGTATAAGAGGACATCCTTTATGATTAACTCATAAACTAAGAGTAACAGAAATAAGCTGGTGAATCTGGCCTTTGTTTTGAAAGAGATTTGCCTTCTACCTCCTGCTATATTCGCTGGAATACAGAATGTAGAGGCAAGTAAAATTAGATGATTGTGTATCCATAAATAAAAAGACTGTGAGGTTGGTTTGTAATCTTAGACAAGGATATTATCCAAGTTGTTCATAGGATGTCAAACAGGAAAATTTTTTTAAATTGGATGGATTTTTTTTCCAGATTTTTGGTTTGAATTGCTGTTGCTGCTTTTTATTTAAAAATTATATATTATAATATTTATTATTATTATTATAACTTTATCATATGACTGTCCCTTATGGTGTGCTTAAAAAAGTTCAGACAAGCCCATCTTGTGCAGTGATGCTAGCAAAAGAGTCTCTAAACAAAAAAGGATATTTGACTGGTTGACTGATGAAATATACCTAATATAAGTGTCTGTATAATATGCTGTGTATTTGATTTAAATAATGATCATCTTCCAAAAGAATAATGCAGATGAATACTTACTTTGATTTTTTTTTAATATTGCAGAAGATTCCCAGCTTCCATCACTTCCATGTGGACTTGCATTACATCAGAAAAGATAACAAACAACAAAACAAACCAAAAGACACCAAGAAGACTCTCCCACAAGCTCTATAGTAAGAAATGTAAAAAGAGTCTGGACCATGAAGTCCATTTGTCTGTTGCTTTTGCTGTCTGGAGTCACCAGAAGTTCAAGGCTGGATGCATTTTTAACCTAAAATTTAGCACATGTTCTGCACATGAAATAAAATGAAATAAAATACTATATATAAATGAAATAAAATACTATATATTTACTGATATGAAATGCCTGATTTGTTTGTGTCCACTCATCACAGCAGCAATCATAACTAAAAGTAGGAATTTCTTTTTTCTAGTGTTAACAGTACAGTAACATATATTTGAGGTAATTTTAGCTTGCATGGTATAAATCATGGGAAGGATTAATGACAATTCATATTAAGATGATGTGTGTTTCATTGTTGCCCCGCTAAACATGTCAGCTAAAGTAATTTTGGTTATGAAATTGCATTTATTCTTCCATAATGTGATTCTTCAAGTTCCCCCCTTTTGGAAGAGGTATATCCACTTGAATCTCTTTCAAGAAGAATTTTTAGCTACAATAAATCTTTTAATATGGCGTTAGTAGTCCATTATCCAATGCACCAATCACTCCTAAAACCTCATAACTTTAGGAGGATCTAAGGAAAAATTAGAACTTTTATAAATACAGAAATTGAATATATATAAAAATGTGTCTTGAGTACTGGATAGTTGAGGGAAATGATAATGGAATTTAGGACCTTCCATTTGCAAGTCGTTGTTTTCATTACTATATGAATAGAATAAGAATAAGAATAAGAATAAGAATAAGAGGAAATGGCCACAAACTAAAGCATCAAAAATTGCACAGGAACTTAAGAAAAAATTTCTTAACAGTGAAGGTGACAGAGCACTGGAACAGGCTGCCCAGAGAGGTTGTGGAGTCCTGTGCTCTAGGTGACCCTGCATGTGCAGGAAGGTTGGACTGGATGACCTCTAGAGGTCTCTTCCAACCTTAACAATTCTATGATTCTATGAACAAATACCAACAGTTGTTACTACAAACTATTTGGTATTAGCTGCCTGGCCTGAATCCAGATAATCATGGATGAAGTCCAGATAAAAAAAAAGTCATTATATGTTTGGGATTCTTATTAGCAGCCACAGAGGACACATTAAAGACTGACTGAGTAGGGAAATCATTACTTCCTCCCAAATGAAGAAGTGTTTTCCAAGGAGGTATTAAGGCATGTTAAACAAATGACTCCTGTGTAATAATTGGTGGATGTAGTCTAGCTCCAGATAGTGAAGTCTTTGATATTGCATAAAATCATCTGTGAGAAATACTCCATATTTGTGTGGACTGGTACTCTATGACATAGACTGGAAACAAAGCGAAGATGAATTACAACAGGATACTGCTAAACTGGAGGGAGGTTCAAACATTGATGCTGAGAAACAAATAATAAAAAGATATTTGGAAATACTAATTAAAAATAACAAACCAAAATTCAAGTGGAAAAAAAATGAAGAATGTCTTGCACACTTTTTGCCCAAATGTGATAAAAACACCTTTTTTGCATGGGATGCATTCACAACTTTCATGTTATACAGTTGACAGCTCTGTGAGTCTCAAACCAGGACAAACCAGTGAAATTCTACAGCCCAGCCACAGCAAAAAGAGATATAGTCCAACACTGCAAAGCTGAACTACTTTTCCGTATGGTTGTTGCATCTTGTGAAAGAACGGACCCAGCCTGGGGTGTAGAGTGAGACAAGTTTATTTTCAGACTAACTCCTTTTTATATTTTCTTAACACAAATGCAGCAAAGCTCAAGGCCAATAAACATAGAGCCAACCAAGATCTTGCCACCTGCCCACCGCTGTCCTGGCTCTGTCCTCACACGGGGCAGGGGGAGGTGTTCGCAGTCCTCCTTGTTCCGGCTCTGTCCCCCAACTGCTGACATCCTTGTGCTTAACCATCTGCTAACAAGGCACTGATGTTTGTGAATGAGCCTCCACAATGATGATCTATCTGGAAAAAAAATAAATATGACAGCCCAGATGAGAAATGAATGGCTAAGAATAAGAACTTAATGTCAGATTTGCATAAAGGAATAAGTACCAGCAGATTTAAAGTCACTCAAGCCACACAGGTTGTTTTACTTGTTTCACGTTCACAGACAGCACACACTCCAGGCATATTCCAGCAATCTTGTCCATTTTTGCGGTCTCATTTTTAGAATGAATTCAGTATGCCTTTGGGTTTTGTTTTATTGTCCTCTGCGAAGATCTTATTTATCTGACTAAGAATAAATCTTGCAGCTATTTCATGTATCTATGAGTAGAGAGATACAATTTCTAAACTTTTCATCAATATTTGCTTTTAATTCAAACATATCTACCATTTAAGATTTAAAATAATTTATTCAAATGTGAGAAACTACTTCACTAATTATTACTTCAGAAACAAAGACTAGTCTCTACTCTCATCACTATGTCATGTGATGTGATGCGATGTGAAGTTTTCAGTACAGCTTTATCATTGTCACTGTGTTTTAGAGTTAAGTAGTAAACTACTTTCTATCCCATAAGATTTAAAAAGATAATTTAAAAATTGTTGTGAATTGAGAGAACTTCTCAATCAGGAAAAAAAATCCAAAAGGTATGTTCCTAAAGAAAATCTTATTTTTTTTCTCTTTTTTTCAGTTTCATTGAATTTTCACCTTTCTACTGTGATCTTTCCAGAGCTCCAGGCCCTGGTAGTCACAGCCAAATTTAATCACTCTGATATCTGCGGGAAGGGCAACATGATGACATGTAAAGAGTCCAAGAGATTTTTGGAGTGCAGCAGGGACAGCTTTTTATATACTTGCTGGATGGGCCAAGTCAACTTTTGCCATTCCAGGAAGAGCAGATAATTGGTCTGGGATGTGATAATGGCAGCCTTGATTACAGTGACCATGAGCAAGTCCTTGTGGAGAGCACTTCAAGGCATGGGGAAGACAAGAAGCTGATTAGAAACAGCCAGTACATATGGTAACCAAGGCTAAACTATGCCCAACTAATCTGACTGCCTTCTAGAGCGAAATGACTGAATTTGTGGACGGGGAGAACAACGAATGCTGGTTACCTTGACTGCAGCCCAGCTTTCAGCTTGGTCTCTCATAACATTCCTGAGGTCCACCAGTGATGGTATGGACAGGAGGGGTGGATTAAAAGATGGTCGTAAAATTACCTGGCCCATTAACTGAAAAAAACTAAGGGTCAGTTGCTTGAACTCTAGCTGGCAATCAGTTTCAAGTGGTGCTGCTGGTGTTCTTGGGACTAATGTTGCTTAACATCTTTATCAGTGGCTTTGAGGATGTGATGGATCATCTCCTTGGCCAGGGGTGGCTCCAAACTGCAGGAGAAAAGGAGAGAGAGGCACTAATTAAATAAGAGGGGAAAGGTTGCTGTCAAGAGGGACTTAGGATGGAGGGAAGAGGTTGGCAGAAAGGAACCTTCTAAATCTAACAAAAATAAGTGCAAAATGTAGCACCAGTAATGGAATAATCCTATGCACAATAGTGTTGGGCACCAAATGGGTGCAAAGAAGGTGCAAAGGGAGACCTGCAGACAGTGAATTAGTGCATCCTCATGGTAATGAAGACTGACAGCACTTTCCTTTATTTTGCCTTTTAATTTGTAGTGTGGATTTGTAATTTGCCTTTTAATTTGTAATATGGATTATTCAAACTGCTGTGGCAAGGCTGCTTGGTTACTGATATCATGGCATCCAGAATTTTATGACAGGTACAATGAGATTCTCTTTGAAAAACAGACAAAAATGAAAATTACATCCAAAGATCTTTCAAAAATGCAAACAAATTGTGTTCCAAAACACACAGTAATCCCTACAGATATTCCTCTTTGGATAAAGTGTAAAGTAGAAAAAAATAGGGATTGAAAAGAAATGGGATAAAATCTTTGTCATGGTTCAATAACAATTATATTAATCATTACAGGCTTTAATTTGATTAAATACTATGTAAAAGCTTAGTCACACACATATTACTTTGAAATAATTATATGTATATTTAGTTTTTGCTGCTTTATTAAGTGGTCCTCGCGTTCTTGAGTAACAGTAGCAATTATTAAATATTGGCAGATACTCAGAAATTTGTCAGTACAATCTTTCTTACTGATTTGTAGAGATTACCATGAAGTTAGCAGGGAAATCTCTGTAGATGAATCATAGTTTAGATTGTGTTTTTTTATCTTTAGATTGAAGGCAAATGAAGTAAATGAAAAATGAAGCTATATGGAAAATCCAGTAAAACCACTGTAAATTGCTTAAAGGGAAAAATCATCCTGGAAAAAAATATATTCAACTAAATAATACAGTTATTAAAGTACTTGTCAGGAAATTTTTTTTTGTAAGATTATAGTCGTGCTTTCTTGATCCTTACTTTCCTTTGTGTGCCCTTTATAACCCCATTTTAGCCTGCTGTTTTATCTGTATTCTCAAGTATTATTTTCTGGGGAAGAATAGAGCTTATTTTAAAGGTCATCCTGTAGCAAGTATAATCAGAAAAAAAAAATCTGAAATACTAAGTTTGTAACATACGGAAGAAAGCCTGTGTACTTTGGGAAAAGATTAAGAAGGGGCTATTGAAATCGTTTGTCAGCTATTAAAATACTGATATCTTGAATTTGCATCATTTGCCTACTGATAGGTGGAAACATTCCCCCGTTGTTATTTGTATGAGTGTGATACCCGAGAAGTCATGCACGCAACGTACTCATCCGAGGAAGACTGCGGGTGCAGGGTTGTAGCCAGCAAACTGCTGCTCTTGGAGCTTTGTGAACTGTCTTAATGGCATCCCCAGTTGTTTTAAAATGTTTTGTATGACCCACTCTGCCCCCCCAGACCCCATATCCTTTAAGGACACATCTTCTAAACTTTAAAAAATGCAGCTCTACTCCCAATCACAACATCAAGGATAGTTCACTAAAGATGTTAGAAGCTGCAATTCTTTATTTAGAGAGACTTATCAGAAGTTTTGTAATGTGTCCTTGCATCAGAGGGGCAAATATTACTTGTTATGTCTGAGAAAACGAAGGTTCTTTTAGAGAAATATCTGCAAAAGACTTTTAGAAAGAAGCAGCAAAAACGGAATAAACTGAGCTGTGACATTTATTTTCTTCTTAAATAAATCTTTTAACTTGCTTGCCACATATAAAACAAGTGATACATTTAAATTTTAGTTTTTAGACCAGAAATATTGTTTTCCTTAAGAATCTTTTAATTATTGTTTTACTGAACAGTATAGGTTTTCAAGATGGATTTAAAATATTATCTCATTACCTTCTCCAAATTTTTGTCCCATGTAGGTTTACTCAGAGAGCTCCATGTCAACTCTCACGTTGAAACCGTCTGCAGAAACCATGAAAAGATGTTCAGATCAGATGTATAACACACTGAAGCAGCAGAACAACCAAACAGCAACACTGGAACTAAATCCAGTGACATAAAACACAATATGTCAAATACTGATTCAATACCCACTTATTCTGAAACAGGAAAAAGCAAATCTCACAGCACACAAGACTTATATGTTCAAAACTTTATTTTCTTCTTATTGATTTATTTACTGTTGATTATAAAAATGGACTCACCGTTCCCATGAATGAAAGCGTATTTGTAACAAACTGGTTTCAGATAAGGTACAGTGGTAGAACTTAAATGTTGACTTCACAACTACTTGTAGTGGCAAACCCAACATCTGATGCTTCCGATACCTCAGCTATTATGACAAGATCATGGTAGGTCACAGGAAATTCAGAAAGACTTTACAGGAAATGTAGCTCCCAGGAAATATTTTATATCTGGTTATTATTTAAGCTTACACATTCAAATTTTTCTAGTCTGGAAGGAGGATAATACTTTTCAGTCAACACCTCTGACTATTTAATATGGAAACAGCTTATGTCAGTTTATCCGGATTTTTTCTCAAGATATTTTTGTAAGTGAACAATTATTTTTTATGATATACATGTTTATAACATATGGAGGCAGTTGCTAAGGATGTTAATTGTATATAAAAGTATTCATGCCATATGTGTATAGTGATTAATCATAACTTGTCTGGATGATTTCATTAAAGTCTCTCAAAACAAAGGAATTTGTGGATTAGTGGAGCCAAAGAAAGCAGAGAAGATGCCTTCTATATTTCACATGCTCTTTCTAAGTATTCTCTGCTACTTAAATAGATTAAATAATGAACGTGGTCTCCTTGTCATTAACAAATATATCCAAGTTGATTGTCTGGAAATAGAGTAGGATAGCATGTCTCTAAGAGCTGAGAATAAAAAGTGCTTACAAGTTCAGGACCGGAAGATGATAGCCTGGACATGCGTCTGCTGGCCTGCTCGGAGAGTGCAGGCAGGATGTTCTCACACGTCTACTCACCACCGTCTCCAGGGTCTCCCCGCAGCGTTCAACATCTGCTCGTTTTGCGGGGAAGGAGTAACCTCCCTGAAGACGCTCTTGTCGTGAGTATGTCTGACCAGGACGTTTGCAACATGCACATCTCGTGCTCTGTAACCTCCCACACCACCCACACGAAGCATAAGGCGACCCATGGATAGAGCTGGGGAAGGGGCCAGGGTGGGGAGCTGGGCCCCAAAGCGTTCCCAAGAGGCAGGGCCGCTGCCCCGTCTGCTGGCAGCACGTTTCGTTAGGAAGGCTGCACCCGCAAAGGAGGATCGCGTGAGAACATGCCGCAGCAGACGGGGCCGCCATCCCAGACTACCAGCCTGTCCAAGCACATTCCTGCCGGCATCCCTTTCCCTTTGACACACAGTAGCAGCAGGTATGTTCTACTTACATCTGAAATTTGACCTTTCCTGTTTTGTTTCCTGGAGTCTGTCACACCGCCAGCATAAATAAAATCTTCCCAAACCATAAACTCCGCAAATCTTCCTAGAATATCCCTTAAAATCAACAGCTAAAAAGCAGGTGACATAACATTGACAGGAAGCAAAAAAAACGCCCCTACCAGCATGTTCTACCTCAAGCTGCTGTGAAATAAATTCCTCTCTTCCCTGTGTTTCAGCTGTGGCTCAATCTACCTGTTTTATGGACACAGGAAGCATTTAGCCTCAAAGGTGCTCTCAAAATCATCTCTCTAGGACACCATCCCTCTCACCAGCAATGCAGCAAGCATGCCAAATTAAATATTAAGAATTCTTTTTTTGTAGTGGAAATATTTTTTCTATTTATTATAAAATCAGTAATATAAAGGCTTCACCACTTGATTTTTGCCATTTCATTTTGACACATACTGAAACATTGATTAGTAATTAACTGGTTTAAAGAAAATGTAAAGTAGGACATGAGGGCAAAAGGAAAATCAGATGAAAATGTCAAAACACAATTATTTTAAAATGATTTAATCTGTTCTGCTGAAGTGCCAAGATTTTATTTCTTCACACTTAGCTGTATGCTAAAAAGTAGCATGAATTTTCCCAACCTTCCATAGCACTAGTTTTTCCAGTTATTGTGTATAATATATGCAATACCTGTAAAGACTGCACTTGGATCTAACATGCACACCATTAAAAACTGCGGAGATGTAAGTTAAATTTCACTGCGTCATAATTAAACTTGCTTATTTCTGGAGGAAGACATTTAAGCCTGCTGTTGTTCAGACTCAGAAGTATCAATTTTTATAATAGACTTACTGAGAAATACATTTCTAGTCATTAATATATACAATTTATGTTCTAGATTTATATTTCCTTTTTTTAACTCTTGATCTTTCCACAGACACATAAATATAGCTAACATCTTTCTTTCTTTACTCTTCAGTAGAAAACATAGCATTTTGAACAATTAACTTTCTTCTTAAATCACTAGCTCATTATACCCAGTATCAAATTCAGCTTCTCTAAACTATGCTAAAGATCCTTACACGATCAAAATTCATACTCAGAATTTTGAGTGCTGAGGTTGTGTTATGAACTGTGAACTATACTGACATATTATAATATTCAACATAGGAGATTTGTACAAATATGTGTAAAGAATATAATTGTTTTATTACATTTCATATTATTTCTTTAAAATATTTCCTACAGCTAATGAAACATATAAACTATTTATGATGCAAAGTAAACATGAATTACTAAAACAACTTTCTGCAGACCTGTTGTTTTATGGAAGTCTACATCAAAGCCCAAAGCAAAAACACTCAAAGGTGAGGGAGAAAAAAAAAGTCAAAAATGTTTCCTACCAAGACTGTTATTTTAACAGTTGATTTCCCTATAATTTCAGAATGTGTAAGTGTATGCAAGAGGAATAAAGCCTGAAAGTCCATGAAACAGCACAAGCGCCATACACAGCTCCATGTGCCCTGTCTTGTTTGCTTTTATACAGGCAGAACAGACAAGACTATGGTTAGATTAGCAATGATAGAAAAGAGTGACTGGACCCATCTTAACAAAAGGATTAAGTCAAAACACATCCTTGAGTATTCACTTAAACACATTTTCTCTACAAATGTATGTTTTATCAAACTCATGTCATAACCAGGTAAATAAAATATGAAGTTTGAGTGTTACGTTAATATGGCGCCTAAGTAACGACAGTATATAATGTTTTTGACAGTATTTTCTTCACACATACCTAACCAGAAAATCATTACATGAATGGATTGTAAAAATAACATCTTGAAAACTAAACATTTCTTTAGTTCTCCTTGTAAAGGTCAATAAATCAAGAAAAGATACCTGTGTTGAGAATTATGTAATTTGGTAAACACATTTTAAGAAATATTTGCTTTCCTGTGCAATACAAAATAGGATAATCATTGAAAGAATGGTATCAGAAATCATGGATCATTACTTCTATCAAATATTGCTGATCTTCTACATCTAACATGCTGATGTGGAAGCAACAGGGATGGGACAGCTGGTGCCGACACATATCACCGCCAGCAGGCACAGAAGAGATGCTTGTGCTTGTGGAAACATGAAGGCAACCGACATCGCGGATGGGATGAGGGGGAGGGAGAAGTGGCTGAATGGTAGAGCCGAGAGGACCAGTCTCTTTGGAGGCCTGCAGCTAGCGTTGTGCCTCGGGGGTCAAAACCAGGTGCAACCCTGTTTAACTTACTCATTGCAGAGGGCACCCTCAGCAAGGTTGTTCATGGTACAAAACTGGGAGGAGTGGCTGACACCTCAGAGGACTGTTCTGCCACCCAGAGGGACCTGGACAAGCTGAAGAGGAACCTCGTAAGGTTCAAGAAGGGGAAAGAAGTACAGACTCCTGTATCTAGGGAGGAATAATCCCGGCTTGACCTTCTGGAGAGCAGCTCTGCACAGCATCTGGGAACCTTGATGACCAAGTTGACCATAAGCCAGCACTGTGCCCATGTGGCCAAGAAAGCCAATGGGATCCCAAGGTACATGAGGAAGGAAGAGCGGTGCCAGCAGGTTGAGAAAGGTGCTTCCTCCCTTCTACCGAGCCCTGGCAAGGCCTCCTCTGAAGCACTGGGCTTGCTTCCAGGTTCCCTCATACAAGAGGAAGGTGGAGCTACTGGAAAGAGTCCAGCATAGGACTACAGAGATGATAGGGGATTGGAGCATCTCTCCTAGGAGGAGACACTGAGCCTGTTTAGCCTGGAGAAGGCCGAGAGAGGATCTTACCAACGTGTATAAATACCTTGAGGGAAGGTGTCAAGAGGACCAGGTAAGACTTTTTCAGTGGTGTCCAGAGACAGAACGAGAGGCAACAATGACAAACTGAAGCACAGGACATTCTGCCTGAATTTGAGCAAAAACGTCTTGACTGTGAGGGTGACAGAACACTCACTGGAACAGGTTGCCCAAAGAGGTTGCCTAGCCTCCTTCTTCCCGTTTTCTATTTCATTATTTAAGTGTATACACTGTCCTGCATATGTAACTTAATAACAATCTAAGTACAAAATTAAATGCAACTGCAAGAAAATTTATCACTAAAAACAATTTATTATTTTTTGGCAAATCGCATACAACATGAGCAAGGATCTTCTGCTCATCATATTAAAACATTCTCTTGTTTTATGCAAACTGTAAACATCTTCAAATAGGACAAAGAGTTGACAAAGGCATTCCAAAATTCCAGCATCTTTTCTCTCAGTTAATCAAACAAGAATGAAAACCCAGCAAATCCTTTTTTTTTTTTCTCTTCAGTTGGGGAATCTATGGAAAGCAGCATTTGCATTTCCTATCATACAGTCTTAAGTAACACTGATAAAAGTACTTTTACTGATTCTTTATAGGAAATTCGTAACAGTATTTGGAATAAAGCCTTTTTCATACTAAGGTATCAAATTTTGAGTTTGCACTCAAAAACAGCACTTCACACAATCAAGACAGTAAAGCTGATTCATCAAATTGCTATAAATACAACTATATTTGCTATACCACATCAGATATGTCATATCTGATGTCAGGTGAGAATACATCAAACTCTAGCTCTGGTTAATACTTGATTTTCTTGACGGGCATCACAAACTCATAATCACACATTCTGTGATTTCCATGTAGTGAATACTTAAAAAAAAAAAACAATTTTGAGGTAATATCAGATTTTGTTCTAATTTAGAAGGCCCAGGAATGCCCAACTGCTGCCTAGCTTTACTGAAAAATAACAAGATGAAGACTCAGATCAGAGGTGTTAAACTTTGAAAGAACTGCTTTTCTCCAAACGTATTCATCAGCACAAAAACACAAGTGTGCAGTTTTTGACTAAGGCTTTCTAAAATCACTGTTATTAAAAACAACTGATTGCATGACAACTTTGGCTTCAGTATACTGTCACTTTTGGGATAATATTTATAGTTATTTCCAAGACAAAAAAAAAAAAAAAAAAAAAAAAAAGGAATTTCTAATGCCGAGAGACAAAAAAAATTAAAATATTTCAAATCTTCTTTGGACACCAAAAGGAGCAATGAAAATCAACTTAATTCTCCTGCAGATTGCTTTTAAAAATGCTGACCAAAAAAGTTTTTTTTTTTCATCTGTATGCAATCAGCTGTTTTAAGCATTATGAAACCCTGCACTTCGGTGCGTAGAACAGTAGGTCCGTAACAGAATGCCGAGTTGAGCTCACTACCTGAAGTGAGGAAGTTGGAGTGCTTTGTTGATAAGTTTTCCACACCATCAAAGTACACAGATGAACGATTGTGAAGGATGAACAGCACAGTTAACTCGCAGGATGACCGTATATCATGGCATTAAATAGCAATGCTCTTCCTACAGAGATAGGAACAAGTGTTCAGTTCCTGCTGTCAGCTGCAAAACAAGAGAAGTCCTCACATCTTGTTAAAAGCTTAGAGGAAAGTCCATAAAGTAACATTATGTTTGTGATTACTTCAGCCAAGCAGTATCTTCAGCTCTTCCCTGCCCAAAGGGGATCCTTGCTACAGTATTAAAACCAGAGTCTACGGGACTAAAGAAACACTGCAAGGGACATTCCATCAATGCAGAGAAAAGCATCAATTATTTTAAAGGTCTCAAGCCTTCCACAGTCATCAAAATCTACCAGAAACAATGTAGTAGGCCTCTTCATATCATAATTCTTTAGTAAAAATGCAAATTAACCAAAGCATTTACTGCTGAGTATTTTCACTATGTCATGGGAAGAAGTTTATCAAAATGTTCTTATCTGTACAGCCAGCATTTTAGAGAGCATTTTCTAAACATGATTAATACCCACAAGTTCAACACTGTTGTTTTGTTGTTTTTAAAGTCCAGAGCTATTTCTAACTTATATTCAAACCTTTTTCATTTTTAAACACATTCCAGGTAGTTTTACTTTCCAGTCTGCTTGGGAGTTGTCCAAGGTCAACATATCAAGATGCAACTGCTGTCCATGTGGATTTAGGACTTTTTATGCTAGCTGCCATTTTCTGTAGCAGTTTCTGTGAGAAGTTTTACAGAATTGTAATGCTCTCCTAATCCATAGGCATGTCTCATATACCTAAAAAAATTACAAAATTCATGTTTCATTTAACAAAAGTAATACTGTACAAACATTAACATTTCTTAACTCAAATAAATTCAAAATTTAGCAAAGAAAAATACAGGGTTTTAAATGCTGGTATATTATTCTGTGTCAGGAAGACAAGTTTTGAATAGAAACATTTTTTGCTGCTTTGCACATCTACTGCACTATTATGTTAATTACCTAGCAGATTAATAATATTGTAACATACATTACATATACACATATGCACCTAAGTATACAGCATTCAAATAACATTGTAATAAAGTGGTGACTGAACTTTATATCAGTCAAACTAAATATTAACATTTTAAGAATGTTAATTACAGCATTTTTACAGTGTGAGATCACAAATACCACTTCTGATCTGCAAGATCATTACTGAAGCAGCTTTCCAATGTCAGGTATGTAACATAAAACAGAAAGGCATATCAGTCCTCTTCTGTATAATTAATTTAAAGGAGTGAATAACATTATATACTTACACAAGTATTATTGGTTTGCCTGAATATTCTTCACCAACAATAATCGGAGGAGAATCCATCTGCACTACTTCAATAGGCATTTGCAAAATGTGCGATAAAGCCCTTAGCTTTAAAGAATAAAAGCAATTGGATAAATAAGATCAAATCCAAGGTAGGAGAGTGTGGGGCAGGGGGAGGAGGAAAACATGACATTTCCTTTAAACGAACATACGAGTTTATACTAATACTTGAAACTTTGCGCACAAAAAAAATCAAAATTGTTTAATATTTTAACTTTAATTTAAAAATGGCTGCATTAAATAATGTCATGCTATTTTTAGTAATTACTCTTACATAAAACAAGAGTATCAAGAAAAGTATGAAGTTAAACAGAACTATGTATTTTCTAAAGCTTAAATACCACTGTACTACCAAATCCATCATTTTTCCAGTACAGACAGCTCTGCTGCCATCTAAGTCAGCATAAAATAGCCACTAAGCCATGATGCTTTCCCCTTAGCTCCTCCCTTAGTTCCTTTCTTCTTAGTTCCTCCTACTGTCAGCATTTCTAATGACACTGATAACAGGCAAATTAAAGATTTTAGTAGTTTTAAAAATACCAAAACAGCAGGGGACCATCAGTAGAGATTATTGAAATGGAATTTGTAACTACTGAAGAAAATTCTTCATAACCTCTAAATATCTTCCATACAGCTTTTTTTTTTTTTTTTTGTCATTTTTGAAGATATATTCAGTCACTTAAGAATTTCACAAATAAAAACTAATAATACAGTACTTACTTCCAGCTGACCACCCCATGCAGCAGTATTTGCTATATCATGACAGTATTTTTCAAATTCCTCTGCAAGGAAGAAAGAAAAAATGCATCCAACTTTCAGTAATTTTATTCAGGGACAAGCACTAGTTGCATAATGAAAAGATAAGATCTAAACAAAATATATTATGTAGGAAAATGTTTCCTGAAAAAACTGGAAGGGAAAATTTAAAACACTAGAGGCAATAAATGAAAAAATAATTAAAAAAAAAGGTTAAAAAAAGAAATAAACAAGCAGATTGAAAACAAGAATAAAAAGTAGTACAGGTTTACATTTCAAACTTTCAATTCAACGAATAGTTAATGACAAAAAGCATGAAACTGCACACAATTTTTCCTGTTAAGTTGCAAAAGTTACGGTTTGAGACTCTAGAGAAGAACGTAAGAGCAACCATGACACTTGGCTCTGATGTTAGCTAGATGCCAAATATGTTTTAAAAATTCTGTAACTACATGTAGCTCAATCTTTCAATTACAAATTGTCTGCCCTTGCTTTTAACTTTAGGGAAATACAGTGAACAAATTAAAAAGTTTCTTCAAACTTGCCAATTTCCAGCATATGCGCTTTTCTACGGTTTTCATATGGAATATGAAAAAAATCTCCATAGTTGCTCTGTTAATAGCTGAAGATGTCTTTTATAGAACATATTCTACAGAAGACTTTCAAATGAATTCATTTATGAATCACAGCACTTCAGGCTACGGAACCCTGAGAGTAGATTCTGCCTAGAACTGCTCTTCACATCCTCCCCAAAGCAGCCCGAGACATAAAATCCCTACAAATCCTTCTGCAGGACTCCCCCCAGTCTTCACCTGGAGCATATTTACCTTGTGGCAATTACCCCTGTCAACATGGAAAAGGCTGCACAACAGCACCCAGTCACCCAATGAACTCTACTGCAATAAATATTAAGAGGATTGAGCAATAAGTTAAGAAGTAGATAAAACAACTTGCATGGTGTTCCTGATAAACAGTAAGAAAGGAATAAACAGTTTAAGTGCTCGAGTAAGTAGTATGTTAGTTCCATTTAGCTGCATTTCCTCAGCCTACAACACTGCTGTACGCTAAACAACTTTGTGTTTTTCAGTTTAATCTCCTTAAAAAAAAGGCTGCAAAATGCCTACGGTAAACACCAAAAAGAAAGTTGTTTGTTCCTGTTCTACACTATGAAAGCCATTATGGAATAGATTGAATTTCACGCTTATCTTATTTTTCAATAACTTTCCTATGTCGCAGTAAAGAAGCTGATACCAAAATTTACAAAAATCATCCTTAACCTAGTAGATAAACTGTTTAGAATTTATATCTCATCCCAGAACACAATTATCATCTAGTAAACAAGTGATCCGGTATAAAAATATTCTCACTTTTTATAAGAAATACCAAATCACACACCTAATCATATTTCTGTCTTCCATAGAGAACAGTAGAACCAAACCATAAAAAGTTCGGTAACAAACATACCGTAACAGGCTAGTCCCATGTCATCTGCAACAGAAAAGCTTAAGCATCATCACAAACAATTAAAAAAAGTTAAAAAAAAAAACCCTCTTATGCTACAACCCTTACCTTTGCTATACATTTCTCCAGTGCTGGGGTTTGTTAAAAATGGCAGGAAATCCTCAGAGTGACTTTGCATATACTTTGCTGTTTGGTTCCTGAGAGTTGCAACAGTCCAGGAATTTTGATGATCCTTGAGCTGATCTTCAATAGCTCTGTACATGCAGTGGCCATCTGATGGGATCTGTTTAATCTCCAAGTGTCTTGTTGCCAACAGGGAGGCAAGTTTCTGACTTTCAAGATGTCTGGCACCTGTTAAATTTGCTATCTCAGCTTCAGCTATCCTTTCTTCTCTTTCCCTCTCCAAGGCTGCTTTTTTCTCCTTAGATTTAAAACACACACAATTATTGGCCAGAGCCATGCTTGCTGTTAATATAAGCATTATATCAAATGCTAAAATTTAGATGTCTTGGCTTAGTGCTTGCTTCCAATTCTTCAGTTTCAAGTTCATGAAAATTTGTTCCTGTTAGCGAATGCTCTTCCCAATCAGTACCACCTAATTGCAAAACTGCAAACCCAAACTCCTAGACTCCAGCTTTAGGAAACGTAAATGACCAGCAAATCCCAACTGTCTCAGACTCCACACCCAAAATCATGTGACAGAAGAACTCTTAATTATTTCAACATGCAGAAATAACATTTTACAATACCCATAAAGAGGCTATTAATCATATTAATTTGTTCAGGATAACATATGAATTTCATCACTTTGACAAACCACATGAATAGTTAAGTCACAGAATGGAGAACTATAATTAAATAAGAGATAAAATACTGCTCTTTCAAAATGAGTATGAGATCTGCCATGAAGGACTGCATAGATGAGCTTGTGGACTCATTAAATTCTATTACTTATTTGCCATGCAATATTTTAAGCTATTTTATTTCAATTACTTAATTCCTTTATTAACAGCTTCAATAAAATCAAAGTAAATTTCATTCAAAATAATTTGGGGATTTTTTTCCTGATTCCAGTCTCCCAAATTCTTCTGGTTCCCAGCTGAAGACTGAATATAAACAAGTGCAGATATTTGAAGATGCCTACAGATCTCTAGGGAGAAGTCCTACAGATTTTTAAGAAACCTGGTAGACAAGACATCAATACTGAGTTAGCCAGGAAGCATCTCCTGGAAAATTCCTTAATTCAGCTATTAGAATTAACATTAGATGAATGTAACTCCAATTAAATGTTAGAAAGTGTACTCTTGGCACAGAATTACCAACCTTTCTTTGGAGAGCTCAGTTTAACTTAGTAAAATGTTTAAATGTTAAGTCGTACCCGTCTTTTCTGTGCTTTTGATATTCGAGGCTGCTGAATGTGTTGCTCTAGTCCTTCAAGTTCTAAGTTTGCAATCTCATCAGCTACAGAATCTACCTAAACAAAACAAAACAAAACAAAAAAGTTACTATTTTAAGCAATAAATGGTACCCAAGATGTGCACCTTCTGAAGCAGTTTTAAGGTAATTCCAGGTAATTTCACCATATAAGATTATCCACAATAACCTGACACTGTACCCTAAAAAAAACAAAACAAAGCCACTACATCCCATTCCAACACCACATTTGATTACTTTTTATCTGTTCTCAAAAACAACAAAATTGTTATAAAACACACACCTCAAACTTAATTCATATGTTGCCTTAGAAGCTCCACATTGAAGTTTGAACACTGCTTAGTCAGCCTGTCAGGCCAAAGGCCCTGAACAGCTGCTATCAATTCTCAATCAATCATACGTTATCCACAAAAGCAGGAGAAGGCTCTACCTTCCACTCTAAGAGATAGTTGGTAGTTAAAGAATATCAAATCTAGCTCCTTATTATGTTATTAATCAGATGTCATCCAAAAAGATATGGATATAATTTCAATATGAATAAAAAATGAGAAATAAAAGAACACATATAACTCAAACATAATCCTCCCAGGGAAACCTATGTCCTGGGCAGGGATTCTAGCTTGAACGGGCCTCAGTAAAAGTTTTGATACCTCATTTAAATGCAAAAACTCTTAAAGCTAGTCTATACTTTTATCAATAAGCATTATGCTTAGTACTTATGTGTTAATTATCTACTTGAGCATTTGAATAAAAATTTTAAAAGTTAAGATTTTTATAGGGTCATTGTCATTGCAACAAAACTTACCACAAGAATACGCAACAGCCACTTCTCAATCAAGATAATTTTGTTTCTTTAAAATGTTTACACAACTGAAAGACACACATTTCTAGGGAAACACTGAAGCAAGTCCAAGTGCATCCAAGTGTGCAACATGACCGTCATTCACAGACAATTTTACTGCACCAGTTCTGCCATTAATTGCATTCCACTTCAGGCGGGGTACGGGCTCAATTGCACAAACAGGACTTGCACCAAAGCATACGATACAAACAATTTCAATTTTTAAACGTAAGTTAAAGAATCCCTACTACAAGTTGTACCTGTGCAACTGCAGCTAAAGTTTAAGCATGTACCTTATTCTGCTCAGGTGAAGCTTCCTTCAGTTGCTTTAATTCCTCCTTGTGCTTCTGTTCAAGCTCTGCCTCCAGTTTGGCAACTTCATCCGCCAGCTGCTTTCGTCTCTTTTTATCATTCTTGGGAACTGCATTTTTCATGCCTTGAATTTTAGCTGTTAAAAAAGTAGTGCAATAAGACATTATCTGAAGATATTCTATAATCATTTCAGGAAAGAGGATTGCCAGTCATAACACACACACATATTATATTGTAATAGTTAAAACATGAGGCTGCCTCCTCACATCCATGAAGTGCATGGCTTTATGGTATGGAGGAAATCTATAGTGCGACTCAGATGATGAATGAACGGGATCATCTCTCATATGAGAAAGTGCAGAGAAACGGGACTGTTCAGCCTGGAGACAAGAAAGCTCAGGAAGGATCTTCTTAACATGCACCAATATATGAAAGGCTCCTCCTTCCTTTCTTCCACTCTCCCTTCTCACAGGTGCCCCGTGACAGGGTATGGGCACAAACTGAAGCACAGAAAATTTTCTTTGAACATAAGAAAAAAAACGCTTTTGCACCACGAAGGTGATTGAGGCAATTTTGTTCACTGAAACTGAAAGTGAAAACAAAATCTATGCAAGGCCTTAAGGCACACACACAACCTAAACACACAGGGAGAGAGTACCAAGGGTGGAGAGGATGGAACAGATCGTCAGGTGGAGAATCACAGAATATGCTGAGTATTCAGGGATTGAGATCCATGTTACCTAATTATTATGAAAAAAATAAGTTTTTTTTCCTCCATCACGGGCACTTCCAGGAACCCTCCTTGGGGGTAATCCCTGCAGGGCACCTCCCTCTCCTAACGAGGCTCAGCCCGGTCATGTCACCTGCATCTCCCCTTCGCTAGTGTCAGAACACAAACCTGAAGGCTCCCTTTTCACCTCCTCTTCCCTGCTGAAGGGCACATCTCCCTCGGCCTTTCCCAAGGAACGCGCCGCGCGCTCCAGCCCCTGCGTCCCGCCTCCCGCCGCTCACTCCAGCCGCAGGAGGGAGAGCGGCCCCGAGCGCAGCGCCCGGCTCCCGCGGCCGCACGCGGCGGTTTCTCCGCCTCTCTAGCCCGGTGACAGGCAGCAGCTCGGCCTGTTTCATCAGGTACCAAGGCAGCCCAGCACGGACACGGCCTTACTGGTGCCCAAGGAGGAGAACCGCTCAGAGACAAGGTGGTCACGGCCCGCGGAGCGGGGCACACGAGCGGGACCCCCGCACAGGGCAGGCGGGAGCACCGAGCCCCGCGCCGGCGGGAGGGGAAGCGGCGCCCGCCGCCATCGCGGGGCCTCGC
>JAWLRI010000212.1:19583-29999 GCA_034781795.1 Crypturellus tataupa
GGCCGGGAACGGCGGGAAGCGGCGGGATTTGCGCGCTCGGAGCGCCGGGAAGACGGGAGCGCGGGCGGGAGGCTCCGCTTTAGCGGGCGGCAAGAGCCCGTTCTAGGAGGGAAGGAGGGAGCGAGGGAGCGAGCGCGGGCCCCGGCCGGGCTGCGCGGGCTGGCGGCGCCTTTGCAGCGCGGGACAGGGGTGTTCGGGGAGAAATCCCGGCAAGGAGGAAGGGTGGCGTGAGGAAAGGAGCCCTGGTTCATCGCGCTGCGGAGAAAAAGAAGGGGAAAAAAGAAGGGGAAAAAAGTAAAAGGTTCAGTCTGCCTGCTTTTCTGCAAAGTGTACTGCGCTCAGCGCCTGCAGGGTTTTCTGTGTTTTAACCTGGACTTTGACAACCATATATATTTATCTACACCTGCATGCATATGTAAACATTTAATGTATTTAGTGTGTTCTTTGAAATATATTCAGAAATAATACTGTTTATTTCTTCTTACATCTTTTGCTTCATAAAGTTATAGCCAAGAAAAAAATGTATTCTTTTTACCTCAAGAAGGCATTAAATCTTCCGACGTACAACCCAATCCCATCCTTTAGTGCAGTCACCGTTCCCCAGTGTTTCGTGTGACTAACGTGTAAATATTTTAGGAAAAACGGCGCCTTCAGCACAGCAATCCCATTGAAAGGGATACATATGACGGGGCCTGCGCAGCGGCCGACTCTCCTTGGTCCAGAGTTCCCCCACATCTTTAGCAATAATCTGAAACAAGATATAAAATAAATGCCAGTTAAACCTTCAAGTGACCAAATGTAAGGAAGTGGCGAGGGATGATAAAGCTGGTAGGGTGGTTAAAGTGATCTTACGATACGGTAGCCTCTGTTGTACGACATGTATATTAACGCAGCTGAGATGGGGGTGACGTCGGAATGGACACTCGGACACAGTGAGTATGGGCCTGCATTTTAGAGAAGAGTGATGAAGTAAATGAATAGAAGGACGTGTTACACAGCCAGCGAAATGAGCTTCATTTTCTGCCATGAAATACAGAATAAGCAAAAACTACCAAGCAAAACTGGGAGATATATTACTATCTTGCTAGCATTAATGGAATGCTTGCCAGAATGTTCTCAATTCCAACACCCATGCATAAGGAAAATGCAGAAAAATCAGAGAGAGCTCCAAGAAGACTTAAAGAAATAATCAAAGACTTAGAATAACTTTCTATTGGACTATTTTAATGCTATAAAGTGTTTAGTTTATCCAAATGCTCACACCGGCCTTGCACAGCCTCAGTCCTGGCCTGCTGGGCTCATTACCAGCCTGTTGTGAGAAGCTGCTCTGCAAAGTGCAGCTTGGTGCCAGGCGCTCTGGTTAAGAAATGGGGTTTAAGTGTGGGACAACAGCAAGGGCACTAAAAACACAGGACTAGGATGAAAACAGAGGCCCCAAAATAACGCAGCGAGAGCTATGAAAAAAAGAGACTATTTTGAGTCTCCTCCAGATAAGCAGCAATAGCTGCAAGAGGGAAACAACGGGGCAGCAGGAGGAGGACGTGTTTGCTGTGAGCCGCAACAGTAACGCTCTCCGGTGCGCAGCTCAGGGCCGCGCGCTGGGGGCCACCCGCCTTATATGAACTGTAAGTTATAGGCTTCATGCAAGAAACGTCTACTAAAGTTCTCTCTGAAAATGCAAACAAGACAGACCATCATAATGGACCTTTCTGGTATTGAAATTTATGACTTTATCAAATCTGTTTTATTCAGAAAACTCAAACCTCCTATTGAAATGAATGATAGCTGTAAGGTGTATTAAGAGGAGGTTTTACACACTATCAGAACAGAAATTTTCAAGATTAATGGGCACTTTTGAAAGGTGACTGTTGTTATTGTCGTGCTAGTCACTAATGTCAATGAGTGAGAGTTACGTTTGGTAACAGTGGATTGGGACAGTGAATTAATGAGCTGTTGTGTTCGCTTTGTTTCATACTTACTTTCTGAGGAGGAAATCATGCCTGCCTGTTTACACTTTGCCATCCTTTCTGCCATCTTTTTTTCCTGCTTTAGTTTTGCAATGCCTATGAAGCATGCTGAAAAAAAGGAAAGATTTTTTGTGCATTGTTATTTTGTGAGCAGATCAGAGGTGGGACCCATGGCACTCTACTTTTTTTTCTTCAGTTGCAAAATCAGTAAGCTAAAGCTGTCTAGCAGATAGTTTTCACAACAGCAGTAAAGATCATTCACATATGGCTCCAGCTCAGTGGTCAAACAGAAGCTGTCTTACTATTTTTAGTAAGAATGCTTCTTGTTTTCCTATGCTATGTCTAAGATGTATCTTGATGAGTACTGAAATGAATGATAGACTGATTGTAGCTCTGTGTACAGATTTTCTAAAACATTTTTATTGTTTTGGTTGATCAAGGTCTTGTTGAGAGTTTTCTGATTTACATACTGTTTACCCAGTGAAGGCACCTTGATGCCAAAAATTGAAGCAGAAGCTGCTACACTTTCCTTTACTCAGTGTTATAATATCAGTGGATAGTAAATTTAATATTTGCAATTGTCTTACATGAACTAAGGACTGCATATGACATTGGATTTAAGCCCACACAGGGCATGCACATCCCTAAAGCCATCTAGATTCTATAGGCCCCACAGATTCAGGGTCACTGGTTATTCAGGTCACACACATAGGTCAGGTATTCACACACAGGTATTCAGGACAAACACTAGGTCCCAGAGCAGCCATAACTGGAGATACCTCCATTACCTGGAGATAGTTGTGATTTCCAGGAAGATTGCTAGTGAGAAATATATGTATTAGCAGTAGCGCAATTTTACCAAACTCTGTAAATATATTGTGAGCTTTATAGTGTTTGATTTCTTAAAATCTCAGCAGTTGGAATTGAGTGATTTCATAAAAACCTAAGGTTCTGGATTTTTAAGCAGTTTTCCTGACTATATGATTGAGGCATGTAACCTACATTTGACAAAAGGTTAGCTGAATGCATCCTAAATGCTTCAAAACAGAGAGGGAGGAAAAACCCCCAACTCCTCCCCTGCTTTTCAAGGGAGAATTCTGAGAAAAAAAAAAGGGATACTTGGAATTTCCACTACTAGTAATTTAAATGCATTCACCAGAGACTGTCACTCAGATTTCATAGGGTTGGCAGTGACCCGTGCGCTGCTCAATGCCTTGAAGGTGCTGTGATTTTCCATGTGAGCTGTATTTCCTCTCTAGACTGTGGAATTGCCAAGTACAGCCTGTGCTATTGCTATAAAACAGTGAGTGACACATGTAAGCACTCATTTTTTCCCCAGTAATCTGATAATCTTCCCAGATCTCTTCTTAATGAAAGAGAAAAGAGGGACTGTGCATGGTCCACACAAATATGGATTGGCCTGTCAGTGTCGCACATTCAGACAAACCTATCAGAGTCTGCACAACCCTTAATGCTTATGACTAGCTGAACAAGTAGTTGATGAGTTTGGCAACAGGCTTGTTTGCTCCCTTCCAGTGTGCTAGAATGAATGGTCTCTCTAACTGGAATGATTTATGACTGCATTGTGGAGACTGATGAGATGGAATAAGACAACAAATGGCTAAATAATGAGCACAATTTAATTATTTGAAAAGGTGCAGAGCATATGAAGGATACAGCACCACAAATGAGGAGAACAGGTCAAAAGAACCAAAGAAACTGTAAATTACAACTAATGCTGCAGATGAAAGCTTTAGTTCAAAAATTTCAAAACAGTGTCAGTAATTAACACCAATCATCTTCAATATCTCTTTCAAAATGCCTCATGAAGTTTTACCTGTATATTTATAGAGTCTATTAATAAGCTTCTGTCAAAGATCTCTATACCTTTGCTGTAAATAAACAGCAAAATGCAAGAGAAAACAGAAGAAATTCCAGCAGATTCCCCAAAGCCTAAAGCAAGTAGTAAACCAAGTTGAGTTGTATTTCCATTCATCTTACTATACATTAATTGAAAATCATTTTCCATATTTACCAGGAAGTGGTACTTAGGAAAACAATCAACATAACTTTATTCCTTACATTTTCTTTGGAGAAGAACAACTATTCAGTTGTTAACTCTACCATTTTGCATTCTTTGTCCTTTTTATATATCCCCACATCCTGCATCTTATTCCTGACAACCATTAGACAAGAACAAGTAGCGCTTTGCTCTGTTTTGACCTTCCCCACGATCATATTGTGTTTTGTATCAAAAAAGCTGTAAATTCTTCTGTTCAAGATGACAGTGTTACTATTGTGCTTTGCACTGTTCCACGTCATACTTGATCAGTAGAGGCCTTTGCCTCTTCTCAGACATGCTGTTATCCCCAACTTTATCCATGACAGCTGATGTCAGCTCTTAGATTTGCTGGACATACCGATTTACCCTTTGAATAAAATCCCTTCTTACACATCTGCTTCTTGAACACTGTTCAACCATGGCAGTATTTATTATTTTACAGGCTGTTGCATTCTGCCTTGTTCATCTTTTGCTGGTTTGCCTGGAACTTCCTATCATAAGAGCAAAAGGATTAGCATGTTAATATAAGCCTCGAATGCATGACTCACTTTTTGTACCTTCCAGCAGTGATTTTCCTAAGCAACAATGATCTCCCCACCATAGTACCTGATGCTCTCGTTATCATCCCCTAATCAGTTGAGTGTACTCAGCACTGACTCCTTCATGACAATTTCTAATAACTGTGATCTAAGTATAATAATAAGTAGCAGTATATCAATATTCTGGCACTGGAACATGGAAAAAAAAAAATGGTCTTTTTCTTTTGCTCTGCCAAGCAAGAGCAAGATCTCTTCCAAGATGGTATCTCTTCCAAGATACCCCATGTAGCACCACAAGGTACCATGGGTCAGTTCAGCCTTAGAGCAGAGTGCCATCTGCTGAAGCACTTGAGATTTTTGCCTATTTTTCTTGGATGTCTTTCATCTAGTAATTTAATAAGCCCGCTACTACTTAGTCTTTATGACAAAAGCCTCAGAAATCTTTATAGCTGACAAGTAATGCTAATCAGAACTGAAAATACCTAAATAAATGTACAATGACACTATTTCCCTCTCGCTCTCCCCAACCGCCGGGATAACATTTGACAGAAGTTAGTAAAGAAATGTGTCTACAGAAGGAAGAGATCTAGGTATAGGTATTTACTGAGTTGCAAGCTCTCACATATAATAAGGCAAGGAATCTTGACTATGTGTAATGTGATTAGGGAGAGATGAATAAATTAAATTACAATTTTTGAAAGTAGATAGTGTTTTCAAGATGACCAAGGAAGGGCTTTTTAGATATGGTAATACACTAATATGGAGCTAGGCTTAAATAAAATTTAAATAATCACATAAACAATTTTCCTGCCAATCAGGCTTACATTTTCCAATGTGAATTATTTCAGAATTGAGGCTGAAAATTCCTCCATTATTCTAAAAATAAGGTTAACTAAAATAGCACCAAGACCATAGAAGACATGACAGATATGCCATCAGGAAAAGATAATAGCAAGAATGAGCATTACAAGAGCTGCAATTCCAGCTAGGAATAATATAAGAGATACCCCCTTGTATAAATGTAGACATCTTTACCATGATCCCATCTGTCATCAGAATCTACTGCAGTAGAATTAATGCAGCTTTAGAACAGCAGCCTCCATACACATGCTTGCACAGATGCTCTACGGCAATAGCAATAGAGTAGAATAAAAAATACTAAAAATAGCTACGCGAAGTTGCTATCCATTGCTCTTTCGAATAAGTGGAAGCTCAGAGGGCAGCTGGCATGACTTCTCACTGTGCTTGCCTGCTGCTGTTCCTGTTTTCGGAGCTCTGCAGCTCCAAAAATGGGAAGGAGGATGCTGGAAGAACAAACCCCTTTCTGCAACATTAGCTGCTACCAACCTCCTAAGTCACTACTGAATCCGATAACTTTCTTTGTGTCTTGCTAATGGGAGAGTGACTCAGAGCTGTGAAGGGCTGAGCTGTGTGGATGAGTCTAGCGATCAAATGCTTTTGTGCAGAAGAGAGGTTCATATTTGGAATATTTCATATTCCTGTGTTCTGCAACTTATTACCCTAATTTTGTTTCAAGGAGAGGAACCAACCACCCCTAGTACAAAAAGACTGGAATTTATGTGATATTCCCATTTTCAAATTTTTGTATACTTCTGCATGTGAATGATTAAGAATAGAGTTATAAATTAAAAAAGAAAGAAAAATGAAGCAGCCATCCATACTACCAGTTCCAGAGTTTATCATGCAAGTTGTTCACATCAATACCAGTGTACAAAGGCGTCTTGAGTCTTCAGTCTGTACTAGTTTGTTACACAACAAAAAGATCAGGAATTGAGAAGCATGAAAACCTGCCAATATGACAAAATATGCCTTCAAATTATCCTTCATATCCTGGATATTGTATCATAGATATTATATTATACTGTATTATTGTTAATGAAACCACACATGCAAAGCTAAAGTTAGTTATTTTTATAACCAATGTTAATTATATCCTATATTTCATATTCATATTCTATATCCTATATTTCATATTATACAAAATATTGTATTACATTTCTTAGACTATGTATAGAATAAAATTTTACCTTGTTATAGACCTAACCTTGAAGCACAGGATACATTTATTAATTAAAATCAGGAGAGGATTTTGCATATGCTCTATATGCTGTTGGTATTCCCCTCTGTGTTGCCATATTTAAGAACGGGCTAGATCTTGTTATATTTTACTGTGCCTCATTTTAACGTAAAAGGTCTGGGAACACAAAAAAATAAGCACTTTCCCCTTTTTTTTTCATATACTAATCAAGTAGTTTAAGAGAAATTAATTTACTTCAGTAACGCAGGAAAAGAGATATTAAGAGAAAGATATGGAGAACAGTCTGAGAATATAAACCATCGTGTCTTATAATAATCTTCATCACACAGTTTACCTTCTCCTTCCCTGACCTCCCATATTATTTTTTTTTTTACATCTCTAGGAATTCAGGTAGTCTGATAATCAGCCATACCACATAACTAGATCTTTCAAAAATAATTTAAACTGACTAAAGTTCTGCATACATAGGTAGCCAATTTTTATTGTTCTGTTTTACTGTTGTATTCGATACCTAACAGGCTGATTCACTGGCTTTCCATTGATTTCAGCTATGTATAGTAGTATACTATATATTAAATGTATACTATGACTTTAATTTCTGTCTACTTATACTGCTTGTATAATATCTAAAAACTGTGTGCATCATTACAGATAGAAATGATCCCAGTTTTTTTCTTTTTCCTTCCTCTAAACATTAGGAGGAAGCAAACAGGCCCTTTTGATTAGACCCGGGAAAACCTCTGTTTCATTTCTTACACAACCAGTGGGATGTTATGTGAAACTGCATTACTCATTTCTGGAAACTTATTGATTGGGATTTTTATCCTATAAATGGTTAGGATAGTCCTTTGTGTGTTTGAACAACTACTACCATGATGGATTTGGGCTTGGAGTCTCTTGAGAGGTACTTTTATAATAAAATAATGGATGGATGGATGGATGGATGGATGGATGGATGGATGGATGGATACATAGATGGACAGATAGATAGAAAGGTCATTATTGGAGGTTATTTGTTCTTAACTTTAACCTATAAATTCACAAAGTTACCTGAGAAGAATCAGTAGAACATATATGGACTCCGTACAATAATTTCTGAATTACTAGTTAAACAGCCTTAATTTAACAAAGATCAGGAGCTAAATTTTCTAGGCTATTTTCTGCACTTAAAAATAGCTTCAAAAATGTACATTTTTTTCCTCATATTAAACTAATTTGATTCTTTATTTTAGCTAGGAATAATAATAGCCACCAAGGATGATAATGTTTTCAAAATGAAAGAAAAATTGAGCATTTTCAAGATTCTTAAAAGGTCACACCAAGGTCACACATTCTGCAAAATAAATGCAAAATAAATAAAAACAGTGGAAGAAAATATGCTGTGCCACTTTTCATCTTATGCCGCTAGTACGCCCCTTGTTAGTAACTGATGTGTTGTCTTAGACTAACGTCCAAGGGCAATGAGGCTGGTTGCATGTACAAAATTAGGTGGTGCTCCATGCCCCACGGCCGGTCCTAGGAATGCTGTGGCCCTGAATCCCAGGAGGATTTATCCTCTCGTGAGTGCAGTCAGGAGCAGGACTGCTCAGGAGTCAACATCCTGCCCACTCAACCAGGCAGAACTTTAAGAGAAGAAATGAGGTAATGACTATGTAGCATACGGTATTTGTGTCCAGATGAAGAAGGGTAGGAAGAAAGTAGCAAATTCTCACTGCCTGTGTTGTCCTACACATGGCATTACGCAGCGTTTGAATGTTTCCCTGCTCAGTCTACATTTCAGTTACCTAAAACGGATTCAAAATACTGAAAAGCAGAGGTGAACAATTGAACTAGTAACTGATCTCTGCTGTTTTGGAACATGTAGCAGCTCTAGAGACTAAAAGATTTAAAGAGCTCTGACAAGTCAAATCACAGGAGCACGGGAGAAATGCATTTCTTTTTATCTTGAGTGGGTACTCATTCAGATGACAGTCATATTTCCAATAATAAGTCATCATGCTGGGATGCTTAACACCAATAATTCTCGCCTGTAAATGCAGGCTTAAGTTGTTTGGCGGAGCTGAGTCGTGCCGCAGCGTTCCCTTTGGGCCGGTGCAGTGATCTCGGGGGTTTCAGCCTTCCTCTGGGGGCCTGGCACATCAGTTCAGTGCGCAGGTCCCACGCAATTGATTTTCCATAACTGCAGATTGGAACTGCAGGAGGGAATGGGTGTTGGTGGAACCCAGTGCTGCCTAACGTGTGGCTTTTTTAAAAGTCTTTTTTTTTTTTTTTTTTTCCCAGTCCTAGAAAAACGATAAAGCAAATGGGCTGCAAATGTCAGTTCCTATAGTAAAGTTCCAAAAAGACAGCCTGTGTCTATCAGCTGACAGGCAGCTGTGTAAGAAGATACAGAATAGCTGTACATACATCTTGACTAGCAATAGTAAAGAGCTGTTCTTGACTTGCCAGTATCAGCCTAACATCAGCTTGAGCTCTAAAAATCCTCACAGAAAAACATCCTGTACATGTTTATTCCATCCAGAGAGGTTTTTTTAATTGAAAACCGAAAATTCATTCTAAATCAAATTGGCATCTTGCAAGTTAGTAACTCAATTTTCAAAGGGAAGAGCCAGCTTGATAAGGCATGACTGCATTTCCTGCGTGATGAAGATACTTGGCCTAACAACCTGCCTTGGAATGCGTTATTCCTTATGTGGCAATTCCAGGGCTAGATGAAAGTCAAGTTTCTTTGTGCAGGAAAGAATATTTTAAAATCTAATTTTGACCCAGGTGAGAAAGACTAGACAACATTTCAAATTTTACTACAAAATTAAAAATATTTTTCTTTTTAAAATCATTAAAATAAACTACAAAAATGCTGCATTTTGTCATCGCAATTTTACATGGCATATTCATTGCATGTTATAGTTATATTAAGGTAAAAATGAATCATTTCAGCCCTACAGGGATAAAATTCATCATCCTCTTTTTCATGTAATTTATATAATTATTCCCCATATAACCTTTCAAATACATCAGTCTATTTTTGTAGAAGAGTTGATTTCCTACAGTCTTTTATTTTTTTCTTTTGATGTGGAAAAATTGCTCCCACAGAAAATGCTGCAACGTGTCACAAATAAGAGTATTTTCTCTTAGAAAACAGTATATAGGGAGGAACACGACCAGCTAGTGAAGCCTCGGGCTGGCCGTGTGCGTGACGATAGTTTCCTAGTGCCCTTTCCCGCTGCCCTTTCCTCGGGAAGGCGCCGCACGCCCTCCCGGTGTCGCGCTCTGCGAAGCGGGCCTGTTCTGCGCCACCGCGTGCTGGGGGTGCTGGACAGCGCTTGCCAGGCACGGCCAAGCTTTGCTTGAACCCTAGTGATCTCGGTAACGCGTATCTCGTGGTATGGCCCAGCCCGGCTCGCTCTGAGCCGGGCTAACGCACGGCACGGGTGACACCCATCCGCCTAGCCCGGGTGAGAGCATGAGGGCTCCGGAGGGGCTGCGCGGGCTCCCTGGCAGGCGCACGTGAAGTCCCGCTGTCCTCGCAAGGCCGAGGCCCCGGTACCGGTGCCGGTGCCGGCCCTGTTTCCAGCCTTGGCTCCGGCCTCGGCGCGGCCTCCCGCGCTCGTTAGGCGGCGCCGCGGAGGCCCGGGAGAGGCTCGTCCCGGCCGGTCCCGCCCCCTCCTCCTCCTCCTCCTCCTTTCCCGGTTCATTCCCAGCCCCTTCCCTGGGCTGCGCTGCCGGTGCCGCCGCCTCCGCTCCGTGGCCGGGCCCTGCGCTCCCGCCTTCCCTCCCTCTACTCCTTTC